>WNHD01003903.1:0-11980 GCA_011057455.1 Ganaspis sp. Gsp50
GTTTTCAATGATTGATTCCTTATTTCGATAATTTTCGACTCCTTATTTCGATATTTTCGAGTGCTTATTTCGATTCAATGTCTTTTTTTAGGTAGGATTAATAGTTACATAAATATGTGTAGATTTCTACTTAAAAATGAGTAGTTTTCTACTTCAAAATGAGTAATATTCTACTTCAAAATGAGTTACTTTCTATAAAAACTTAGCGCATTTTAAAACTAACCTTAATTTCTCTAATTCATTATAGTAGAAAACGATTAATTCAGGTTAAGTCAATGAGATATTTTGACGCTTTGGAGAATAGTAAGAAAGAAATGTACTTCTGATATAAACATTATTCATTTACTTTAGGATAGCAGACTACATGTGCGAATATAAAGAAATTTATGTTTGCGGCAAAGGAAAATACCTTCTTGAAAAGAGGCGAACATAAGTTTAGTAACGACCTCATAAAGAAACCTTTCAACTCGCTTACTTTGCGCCCTTTTACGCGAAAACTGCCATAGAGACAAAGTATCACTTCTTTACAGATTATTAATATTTACTTTTTTAAAAAAAGTGAAAAAACTTTTTCCTTATGAAATAAAATTACAAAAATTATTTTGCCTCTGTCCTGTACAATTCTTCAAGTCAACTATATATACCAAAACTTACATAAAATGGATAACATTAGGGCTCGTTCACAATCGACGTCACGCAAAATTTGAAATTTTTAACTTTTTTTTAGACCCCGCTTCTTTTATCAAATTTTATACATAGAGGCCTTCAAAATTTTGTGTGGACCATTTCACGTTCTTAAATCCCCCCTCCTCTATATAGCAATGTGACGTAATTTGCGGACGACCCCTTAACTAACTTAGGGAATTGTATAATTAAATAAGAAAACCCAGGCCACAAATTTAAAAGAAGAAGAAGAAGAAAACGTTGTTTTTTTACAACGCTTTTAATATAACGAGTAAGACTTTATAACCTCTAATCGTCTTTGCTGTATTTTTGCCTTAACTTGCATGTGTAATTATCTATGCAGGCTTCAAAATTGTCAGAGAGATTAAAAAAAGCATAAAATAAGTATGCAAAAATTATTTATTATTTAATTTAAATTATTTATATATAAAAATGTGGTACAAATTTAAAAAAGTTATTTAGAAAAATACCTTTCTGAGTTCTAATCAAAACTATCATCAAACATAACCTACATTTTTTCTTTCTAAAGCCCCTTTCTTCGGATCGCGTCACAATTCAAGAAAACTTCAATTTAATATCGCAACATTCTATACCAATAAATAAAAACGAGAAGTTGATGTCCACAATTTTTTCAGTTTTCAAATGTGACACGTCGCGAAGAAAGGTATTTTAGTATCAAACGAAATTAGGTTATGATTGCTGGTAGTTTTAACTTGATTAAAGCTTCCTTTTTAATTATTTGTCGACCGAAGCAGTTTTTTCGACAGTATACAAAAAAGCTATCCAAGAAACATTGTTTTTGATTTCAGATTCCAATTATAAAAAAGACATTCCTATTATAAAAAAGACATTCCTATTATAAAAAAGACATTTTCTCTATTATAAAAAAGACATGGCATTGAATCTCGAATTGAAAGCAGCCATTTTAACTCGAACCTCGAGAATCTCGATATTACTCGATGACACTCGAACATGAAAATTAAAAGCATTGAAAATATAAAACTAAAATAGAAGGGCAACAATTCTGTCCACTTGCGGCCGGAAGAGGCGCTAGTAATTAAAAAGGAAGCTTTAATCAAGGTAAAACTACCAGCAAACATAACCTAATTTGACTCGGAGAGATTGCTTTCCTTCAATATTTTAATTAATAACCTAATTTCTTCTTCTTCTTTAACCTCTCATAAGCAGGGTTGCACACGTAATATACGTCAGGTGAATTTTCTACACAATGCATTTTTTCGGTGTAGGGGGTAATATTCGTAAAATACGTATTTTACCTTTTACGTAATATACGCCGAAAACTCCCGAGTTACGCGTAACTGTGCAACCCTGCTCATAAGAGAGGGAGTATAGCCTAGGTCTAGGGATAAATCCCCATGCAGTAAGACGCGCGACTTATTTGGCCAAGGCAATGAGGTTATGTAGTTCAAAACAAAGTGCAATAATCACACTGATGATACACAGAATAAATAACAACAAAAAGACAAAAGATGGAAATATCCAAATAAGACTCATAAAAACTGGTAATCAAAACTAAAAAAAAAAACACTTAATAACTTGAAAATTAATAGACTAAGAAAAATTACGTCTTTCGACGTTGACTAGAATTTCACACTCCATAACCTAATTTCGTTTGATGCCAAAGTACCTTCGCGACGCGTCACAAATATAAAATATGAAAAGTTATTAGAAGAAAGTATAAGAATGAAATTGCGGGTTAGAGCTGTATTTGATGTTGCGCATGAAAGGAGGCTTTTATTGGTTTCCCGCCACTATTGTCCGAAAGGATTTGTGCCACTAGAAAGAGTTGTTGGTGCTTGTGATAAAGCGCTGGGATCGTGCGTAATTGTTGAATAACGCGTGGAGGGTTGCGTGTCGCTTAGTTGGAAACTCGTCAAAATGATATTTGTCTAGGCGAAATGCTCTTAGAGTTGGCGCGACAGGATCCTTTCTTGATGCTCCACCCGCTTGGGATATTAAACGTTAACCCATTGTTGTGATTGTCATGTTTTGCCAACTCTTTTTGTCCGGGACAAAGCACTGCTGCCGCAGGCACATTGAGAACAGCGAGTGCGTATATTTGCCTTGCCTCTGGACGTCTTTTCGAATCGGCCAAGAAAAGCAACAAAGGAGCCAGCGGAAGTCCATCTTTCTCGATGTTGCTTCTGGAATTCGATGCGCCACTCAAGATGGACGCCGCCACGACTTTCGGCGTGTTTTTACTCCCACTGACGCTGCTCCTTAATCCCTTCTCAAAACCACTGCGTAAGTCGCACAAAACACTGTTTTTGCAAGACTGTGTAGAAATATTTATATACAAAGAAACTTGGAACGGAAACCAATAATCTTGTGTGCCCTCATAGCACACTGGCTTTTCACAATGCAACTCAATATGTGCTATCGAGCTGTCGGAGGATTACACGTTGAGTCAATAAAACAGTTATTCATCTTTGTTTCCTTTAAGAAAAACAATTTTTACACGTAGCTGATTTAAAAATCAATCATTTTTTAGGAAAATCTTCTTCAATTTCAAGTGAAAATTAAAATGACGTTTTTTTAAAAAATTATTTTATTTCGTACCCTATTGAAAATGTCGACGTCATAAACTACGTCGTAAATTATATCAAAAAGCATGTAAAACCTTATGTAGAAAACTACGTCGTATTTGACATCGTATTATACGTCGTTTACTGTGACGTAATTTCAGAGAGTGTTTGACATCGTATTCGACATCGTAAAATATGTCCCATATTTTGCGTAACCTACTATACGTCATTTACATTAATTTTTTTTTAATCTTATTCATATTTGTCATAAAATTCTACTAACTTATAAATTATTGTAAGAAATTAAGAGAAACAAATGGAAATGTGCATTTGTTTACGAAGTGCCAAAATTTTGAAAAAGATGTTTGCAGCTTTTGAGTCGGTGAACCAATTTCATTGACTCAAAGGTTAAAATAATCATAAACAACTCCATTTTCATATTATACAACACAAGCCTCAATACACTTATTATATTCGGTGATTTTTAATAATTTTTATTTCCTCGAAAATGACACGACGTGGATACAAGCAGACAAGAGTTACTGATATGTGCGCATGCGTTGATGAGTCTCTACCATATGATTAAACGCATGCGCACATATCAGTAACTCTTGTCTGCTTGTATTCACATCGTGTCATTTTCGAGGAACAAAAATTATTAAAAATCACCGAATATAATAAGTGTATTGAAGCTTGTGTTGTATAATATGAAAATGGAGTTGTTTATGATTATTTTAACCTTCGAATCAATAAAATTGGCTCACCGACTCAAAAGCTGCAAACAATTCTTTGCAAACAACGAATTTTGGCACTTCGTAAACAAATGCACATTTCCATTTGTTTCTCTTAATTTCTTATAATAATTCATAAGTTAGTAGAATTTTATGACAAATATGAATAAGATTAAAAAAAAATTAATATAAATGACGTATAGTAGGTTACGCAAAATATGGGACATATTTTACGATGTCAAATACGACGTAGTTTACGACGACAAACACTCTCTGCAATTTTTTTATCGAAAGTTGCTAAATGTTATTTTAAACAAAATGAGCCAATAAAAAGTACATTTAAACAAAAATTGAAAAAATTGACTTTCGGAAACGAAACTACAAAAAATCAGAAATAGCAATTTCGTTTCCGAAAGTGAATTTTTTTCAACTTTTGTTTAAATGTACTTTTTATTGACTCATTTTGTTTAAAAAAACATTTAACAACTCTCGATTAAAGGCAATTTCAATAAATGTTTCTAATTCAAAATGCAAGCTTTTACACAAAAACATAACCTCAATTTGAATGTTTGTCTGATTTCTCCTTAAACAATTTTTTTGAAATTTGGTAGAAAGCTTTCTTAATAATAAACGAAAAACTTTCTCGATGAAAGTTTGTTCAGTTCGAAACTTGACCGGAGCATTTTTTCATTTGAAAGTAATAATTGATTATAATTAGATTATTTTGCAATTATTATTCTTTTTATTACAGATTTCTTTCAAAAATGTCTTTTAACATCTTCAAGTTATTGTATGTTTATTTTCCTTTTATTGTAACGTCTATAAGAAAAAGGAAACAATTTTCACCTGGTTTAATAATTTTTAACTAAAATTAAAAAAGAAGTACAACAGAATCTAAATCACGATAAGTGAAATGTCAAGAGATTTTAATTTTATTCTGTTGTTTTTGTGGAGAAGATTGGGTTTTCTCTTTAAACCTTTTTCTGTGTGTATTTTCGTCACATTAATTAGTCCTATTTCTGTAAATGTTTTACAATAAACTTAGCAGAGTATTCCACATAAAGAAAGTCTACATTTCAGGAAAATGTCAAAGCAGCTCGGAAAAGGAATTTCTCGTCGGAGATTGATAGTCAGAGGGTGCGTAACTTTCGCAGGAAGTGCTTCTAAGCGGTATTTTTCTTTGGTAAAAGATTCTCGATATTGTTTATATAATTAAATAATTACAGTCGTAATTATTATACTATTAAATATTTACAGCCGCAATTATTATACTATTAAATATTTACAACTATTAAATATTTATTAAATATTTATTTATTAAATATTTACAACTATTAAATATTTATTAAATATTTATTTATTTAGTATTTAATTATACTATTAAATAATTAAAGCCGTAATTATCATACTATTAAATATGTCGTTAATAAAGTAATTATCGTTATTAAAAATAAAAATTTTTACTCCAAAATGTTTTTTTAATAATAGCCCCACAAATAAAAATAATTTTTTGTCCGATAGACCAAACAAGTCACTTTTTACGTATTTCGCCGAATCCGGGGTCAGAATTAAAAAATTCCTACGCGATTTCTTTCTAGTCTCAAAAATCAAGAAATTTGAGTTTAAATTGTTGTATAATTTGTAAAAAGTATTGTGAAAAAGGACAACTCGCACTAATGTAATCTTTGAAGTGTTACCTTTAATTTAAGTCCAGAAAAGTTTAAAAATATTCAGTGGTTCCCGAGATATGACTCAAAACGTCCGCGCATATAGATCGGCCGAGCGTTAAAGCCATTGTAAAATCCACCTTGGCCGATTCATTTGCGTGGACGTTTAAAGTCATATCTCGGGAACTACGGAATATTTTTCAAGTTTTCTGGGCTCAAATTAAAGGTAACACTCCAAAGATTGCAGTAGTGCTAGTTTTGCATTTTTTACCTAGTTTCAATAAATTCTACATCAATTTAAATTTCTTGTTTTTTGAGGCTAGAAAGAAAACACGAAGTAATTTTTGAATTCTGACCTCGGATTCGGATTCAGTGACCCAAAATACGTAAGGAGTGACTAGTCTCGTCGAATTTTATAAATTAACAAATGTTGCTGGGAATAATAGCCACAAACACGGGGCTATTAAATACCCACTTGTCAGACCTTAATAAATTCGCACTTTTTTATTACTTTGCAAATATATAATTTTTATTCATTGAATTAAATTCAGTTTGACAAAAAATTTAATTCATGCTAATAAATTTAATTCATGTCAATAAATTCAATTTATAGCAATAAATTTAATTCATGCCAATAAATTCAATTTATAGCAATAAATTTAATTCATGCCAATAAATTCAATTTATAGCAATAAATACAATTTTGTAAATAAATTCAATTTATGGAAATACATTGATTTTTGAAAAAAAAATTCATTTATGGAAAAAAATTCATTTATGGAAATCAATTCATTTATGGAAATAAGTTCATTTATGGAAATAAGTTCATTTATGGCAATAAATTCAATTTATGGAAATAAATTGTATAAAAATCAGGATTGAGCAACTCGGCGTGGAAAAAATGACGAGGCGAGAAAGGTTGTCGTGATGATCGGGCCGTCTTGTCTTCACCACAGTTTCGTGCCATCAACGCGTGCTCAACACGAGTCACATGAGCGCTTTTTTATGAGGATCTTCCCTTTCTTCTTGCCCCAAGCCACACGCTCTCGCCCTTGGTTTTATCTAGGGGGATCCCCCTTCTATTTTCTTGTCTCTTTTTCCTTCTCTATCGTTGCGTGTGTGTCTCTAACCTGTCTCATTTCTCATCCTCCCAGTGTATGAGGCCAAACTTAATCTTCAAGAAGCTGCGTACGGGTAAACGACAGGCACTGGATTAGAGACAACGGCTAAAAAGAGAATAAGGGAGAATTATCCTTTTTATGGCTCATTTAGAATGCTTATATGAGGAAAAAAAAATAACTTATGGACCACAGGTTTTCAGCTTTAAAATCAGACATCTGCTTCAGAATGATGCTGTTTATCATCGCGGTTCGTAAATTAGGTTAATTTAGGTAAGTCGAGTTTAAAAGACAATAAGGGGTTACTTTTAAAACACGATAAACGCTGAATGTGCCAGTGATCGTCATTGTGCCCAGTTCTGACGTGCAAAACTGAAACGCCGCAACTTGGTTTTTTACTTAGGTTATGTTACCCATTTTGTTTCGTCTTTATAATAAAATAGAGATAGAAATTTTGACAAATTTGATCCACGGAAGATAGAAATGTTTGTTTATTTTTGCTTTAATGTTTTTCTTTAATATATAAAAATAAATCAATAAATTTTGATTCACGGAAGGTAGAAAATATTTCTATCTTCCGTGAATCAAATTTTCGTTCTCTATTTTATTATAATAGACGAAACAAAATGGGTAACATAACCTAAGTAAAAAACCAAGTCACGGCGTTTCAGTTTTGCACGGCAAAGATCCCTCGGGACCGAATCCGACAGTATGTGGTAATTTAAAGTAATTAAGTTCTAATTTCTAAATAATTCTAATGTAATTTAATTCTATAACTTATTTCTATAATTTACTTCTAAAATTTATTTCTATAATTTACTTCTATAATTTATTTGTATAATTTGCTTCTAGAATTTAATTTAATTCTAATTTCACTCTCTTTAATTTAATTATTTAAAATTTCTTCTAATTAATTAAAAGCACACATTGATTATTTTACCGGAAAGCATAAAGTGTCAACATTTCGTAAAACGTCCTGGCTCTTATCTGAGAAATGCAAAGCCCCGATGTTTCTACAGGATTGGACAAACATATCATTAAATACTGAGTGGAACTTTGAAAGGGGATACTTCATCCTCCATCTGAAATCCGTAACTCAAATTCCGGCTGAAATCCATTTTTCAAATATTTCCCTTTTTACTTAAAACACGAAAGCGTATAACACTGGGGCATGCTCCCTTTTGAGTTTGGGTGAAAAAGCGAAAGAAAAAATAAAAGGGAAAACAACTCGCGCTCCGTTATATGTGCACGGGGTACAAATTGTTGTGGCTCGTGCATTCGAAAATGAGTAACTCGATCCCACTTTTTTCCAGAGGGAGACAATAAAGCACACGCTCGCTCGTAACGCACAGCGGCTTGGGCCCAGGTTGTAGACTGAACCGCGACCGCACTCATGACACACATCTGCACATGGATGCATACATAGATAGTATACATATATACATACATTCATAGATACGTACATAGATGAATATATGCTCACATACATACTTACATAGATATATACATACTTACATAGATATACACATACTTACATAGATATACACATACTTACATAGATATATACACACTTACATAGATATACACATACTTACATAGATATATGCATACTTACATATAGATACGTACATGTATGCATGCATATACATAAACACACACAAACACACTCTCATGTAGACATTAGCTATGGCGGTGGCGGCAGCGGACAGATGCCGCGTTAACAAAAAAATGCTTTCGAACCAGTTGCGAGGAAAGGGGAACGGAGAAGCGCGTGCCGGCACCAAACAGCTAAAAATACTAAAACGCCCCCGTGAAGAGGCAACCACGCCCGCTATAAAGTTGTGGGCCCTTATAGTACGCACTCCTCACGCATGTCTCCCCGAAAGCCCTTTCCTTAATTCCCATTTATATATCAACAAAAAACAAGGGATTTACTAATTATCCTGTTTATCGCTCTAAAGTACTACCACGCCTCCGATTTCCTTATCACGGACATTTATTATACTCTTTTTTTCAACACATTAATTATTTTTCCGTTTTTATCATAGAAATTAAAAAAGGAATGCACCCCTATTATTTAAAGTAACAATTGTTACGCAAAGGAGACAACTCTTGTAAAAGTTATTTATGTTCACTTTTAAAATGTAGTAATTTCATGATTACGAACATTGTTTACTTAGTTTAATTAAGTTTATTCACAAGTTTAAGTTTTTATTATGTTTTATTTAGTTTATACACATGTTTAAGTTTATATTAAGTTTTATTAAGTTTATACTCAAATTTCACGAGAAAGTTACTAGAATCACCTGAATAAATGGGTTATTACGGATTTGCGGAGACGTTGCTTGACGCCAAGTGACCGATTTTGGTAATCGGATGTGAAGTGACCGCCACCTGACGTCAAATTACCGTTATTGGTCACTTGACGTCAGGTCACGGTCACTGCACATCTTTAGGGTGCAATCACATGGACGCGTAAAGCTGCAAAACGGTATTAATTGACTAGAGTATTTTCCTTCCCAACCTTGGGTCAAGACCCAACATGTAATATACTGCACTCATAAGTTGCACATCTATGTTAAATGTTCACAGTCAAAATCAGTAAACAACAATTATTACTTTTGATTATTTACATTATTTAATTCTTTTTGTTTTTAAGGACTGAATTTTCTTCTTCTTCTTTCTTTTTAGTGGCCTGCTGCAGGGCAATCAGCCATAACGTAAATTGTGAGCTGAATTTTCAAAACAATATTTGGCCCTTTTTGAGATAAATTATGTGCTGTTCGATAAACAACCAATCATAGTTATTCTATTAACCTTGGCAATAAAATAAGAGAACAGCGACAGATGAAAAAATTCCAATGCATCAAAAACAAGCAGCCTTTTTGTGTAGGACTGATTTATAACAAATACATAAATCTGCATATGTCAAATGGCCATTCCAAGGCCACAAAATTGAAGAAGAATGTCAAAGGCATTTGAGGTTATATTTAAATTTTGTAGTTAAGTAACGTTGAAGTATGAACGATGATATTGTGTGAGTATCAATTATTATCAAAATAATTATTATAAATATTACTAGTATCAATTTAATATCAAAAGCGTATTATTATTATTAAAATATTACTATTATTAATACTATTACTATTATTACAATCTGCAATTTTTTTTAAAATACATTTCTAAAATAACAGCACCATTAACAGTGAATAAGCGATGTTACATAAATTACCGAACAAGAGCTATTTTCGAAGCGATACACCAGCAGCCGGAAGTATTTTCCTTAAATTTAAATCTTTTTTTCTTTTATGCACGATTTTTTGCTTCTCTTTGTTTTCTTCCAAAATCCTAGTCGTATAGTTTTAGTATTTTAGTCTTCCGGGGAATACAGACATAAAAAAAAGTACGATGTTGAGTCAGATTTCACTCTGAAAACTAGATATTTTCGGCGGTCAAGGAAAAAAACGCTTGTTTCCTTATTCTGAAAAAGGGTCTATATATCTCCATAATATATCATTCAGGCCGGATACAAATTTTACTGTTCTATAGAAAATTTACAACCTTCAGTTGAGAAAAACTTCCAGTAATTATTCTATTTTGCGACTCAATAATAATTCTTATTGTAAAATCAACAATTGCATCAATAGTCAATGGAACTCTGGAAAAAAAATAATTTACGGACAAGAAAGTTGATCATTTTTCTCTGGTGTTTACAATTATTATTGTAATTATTATTATTAATGTATTATTATTATTAATGTATTATTGTTGTAATTATTATTATTATTGTAAGTATTATTGTAACTATTGCTATTATTATTATTATTATTACTAGGGGGCCTCGTGCGCTAACCTCCTTTTTTCTTTAAGTTGGGATTTTGAGGTTATGGGGTCGTTCACAAACTACGTCACGCAAATTCTGACTACTTTTAGACACCCCCCCCCCATGTGTCACATTTTTTACATGGTGACCTTGATAATTTTGCATACCCAGGTCACATAACCTCAAGAAGAAGAAAACCGTCACACAGACCCGAATCCCCTCCCCCTTTTCTTATTAGACGTAGTTTGTGAACGACCCCTAAGTTCGATTTTATTTCTTCCAACTTAACCTCAAAATTAGAGGTCAATTAGAAGTCTCCGGATCAAAATTCTTGAAACAGTTTTTAAATATACTTGCCGTTTTTACCAAAGTTTAGTTAATTTCACAATAAATTAATAAAAATGCACTTTTCTTTGAATCCTAAAAGCCAAAATAATTAGTGGAAACATTTAAATAATAATAATAATTATTATTATTACTATTATTTTTACTATTATTATTTTTATTATTATTACTATTTTAAGTCAAAGAAAATAGAAGTGAATGTTGTTTTAAAATGACAAAACTGTCATTATATAAATACATGAAAGAGATTTGTCAGCTTAAATTGCAATTTCAAGGTCTGCCTGTTGAACGACGAGATTTGACACTTTTGAAAATTGAATTTGATTTGACAATAGAGAAGTTGATTTCGGCCAATCAAGCAGCAGGAAAGACTGACGCACGAATGGCCTTGTTGTGACAGAATTAAGAACTCAACGCCATTCACAAAGGGCGAAAGGGTGGAAAGGTAAAAGGGTAAAGCCCTGGCTGTGTATAAATCTCTTCCAAAGGATAGGGTTGGTTGCGTAAACTTGAAAAGCTTCAATGGTGTCGGCCTTTTCAAAATGGCGTCATATGCACCTCACTATACATAAAACATTAAATACAACTAGACGCATTTTTAATTTCCTAAAACACTTTCAATTTCTGGGAGTGAAATCTCACTCTCCAACTGTACAGTCGGGGACAATAATGCCTTCCAAAAGGTTACTAGACAAATTCCTCATTTGTGTGTCGCCTTCTATGTTGTTTCATTCTATGCCTATGTGAGAAATATAGTAAGGCATGAAATAAGCAACATAGAAAGCGACACGCAGAGTAGGAATTTGTCTAGTAATTTTTTGGAAGGCATTATTGTCCCCGACTGTACAGTCCTGGCAAGGTATGCTTTAACATTTTGTTACTAGACAATTCTTAACTAACGATTGCCCTTCTACATTTTAATATTGCTTCATGGCTAAGATTCAATGCAACCAGGGATGGCAATCTTGAATTATTAGCCATAGAGCAATGCTAAAATATAGAAGGTCAGCTGTTAGTTGGGAATTGTCTAGTAACAAAATGTTAAAGCATACCATGCCAGGACTGT
>WNHD01003904.1:0-11979 GCA_011057455.1 Ganaspis sp. Gsp50
ATAAAGAAAACTTATTGAAAAATAGGGGAAAAGGGGGGAAAATACTTGAGTTTAGGCGTTTTAGGGAATTTTCTTAAGAAAAGGGGATTAAGTAAAAAAAGGGGACGAACTGTGATCCCTGGACTCAATACATTCCCTGATATTCAAAGAAATTCCCTGATATTTCCCGGTTTTCCAGGTTTTCCATAGGTACTGCAGACACCCTGCATACTTTTGTAGAATTATTTACACTATTCCTGACTCGGAGTGATCGTTAAATTCTGATATTTCTTTATTTACACTATTGTTCTTGGGAGAATCTGACACAAAAAATTAATCATGTTTTGAAAAGACAAATCGGACAATTTTCACGTGCGGTAAATTTGCCTGAATGCTTACAATTGCCGAGTTATCCAAGCGAAGAGATTACACAAAGTATACATAATTTAATAAATCCTTGGCTCGAAGAAGCGGATAGCTTTTGCAGAGCACATGAAGCCGCAAGACAGTTAAGAAGTCTAAACTGGAATTGTGTACATATGCAAGTTTGTCTGAGGTTGGCTCAAGATATTGCGAGTGGCTTTATTTCCTTGAAGTAAACCACGAACGATAATTTTCCTGAATCTCATGCATTCCTAGGCTTGCTTGTACAAACAGTATTACGGAACTCTAACCGGCAGTTAAAGCTTTGCAACTTTTGTTTTATTTTTATTATTATTTTTTGTTTTCTTTTTTTTTGCAAAAAAGAGTATTACTCTACTCCTGCAGAAGAATAGAGTTAACAAACGAGAAAGATGGAACGCTGCATACGAAAATTGGAACGCTTCGGGCAATTGCAGAATCCTGCTCCCCGAACATTGTTTTATGAAAGCAACCCTTTAGAGAAAACGCAGAAAAATATTTTGCCTTTTAATGTCAATAATTCAAACAGTTACACGTGAAAAACCACAAAAATAATCAAGATACAGTGACGCACTGCGAACCATAAATATCAGAACGATGAAAAAAATTTTATACGAAACTTTGATGTTTCTTGACGTGAGCCAAACAAATGAAAATAATCCTGTTTAGGCAAAAAGTGATGGATTAATTCATTTTACAGGGTATTTTTTAATTTACTTTTAATAGAGTTTCGTTACGAAAAGTTAATTGAAAAATTGGATTTACAAAAGGTTTATTGTGAAAGGTTCTTTGTTGTGGAATAAGTTACACTAGATGTAATTTTCAAATTGATTTTTGTTTAAATTCGTTACTCGTATTTTAGTTATTTTTATTATATTCAATTATCTAAATGTCATCTAAACTGAATGTAGACCATATGATGTAATCTAAATAACGCTAGTGGTTTTTGGGATATGCTTTCCCTTCACATTTTCGAAAATCTGTCAAATTCGAATCCAATTTAAACGCTAGTTAGAACAAATTGTTTTATTTTTATTTTCCATGAAATATTTCTAATAATAACAAGCTGAATTAGTACTTCTAATAATAATAATTAAAGTGATGAATTTTAACGAGATATCGTTACAAAAAGTCTTAAAAAAATTAGAATCACGTGAAATATTCATTGCAAACAAAGGAGCGCAATATTTGTGTTTTCTTTCATTCATGAGAGAAGAGATTCTAGAAATGCATTAATATTAATAATGGGCAAACTACTTTTAAATAATAATAAAGAAGTAAATATTTATTAAGTAAATTAAGATTTTAAAACAAATTATTATTTTGAAGCAAATCAGTATTTTGGAACAAATTTTCTTTTTTAATTATAGAATAAAAAATTCGTTCATTTGAATGTTATTTTAGAAGTGCGTCTACATTTTTCTCATTTTTTAAGTTTCCTTTCATTCATTTATGTTGTTTGAATTTATTTGCTATCTTTTCATTTATGTACTTTCTTTTTATTTATTTACTTTCTTTTGATTTATTTATTATCTTTTGATTTATTTATTTTCTTTTCATTCGTTGATTTTCTTTTCATTCGTCTATTTTCTTTGCATTTATTTACTTTCTTTTCATTTATTTATTTTCTTCGTCTTTATTTACTTTCTTTTCATTCATTTACTATCTTTGCATTTATTTACTATCTTTTCATTTATTTACTTTTTTCTTCTCATTTATTCATTTTCTTTTCATTCATTTATTCTCTTTGCATTTATTTACTATCTTTTCATTTATTTAATTTCTTTTCTTTTCATTCATTCATTTTCTTTTCATTCATCTATTTTCTTTCCATTTATTCATTTATTATCTTTTCATGAATTAATTTTCTTTTCATTCCATTCAATTCGTTTTTCTCAACTATTTTTTTTAATCCCGTTAAAAAACAAATACTTACCGATCCAACGACAATTAATTTTCCAAATAACGGAAATAAGTGCAAAGTATTTTAGACACAATGATAAAATACGTTGGAGTAGGAAGGAGCAGTAATGCAGATGAAACTTGCATGATATATTAAACAATAAAGTCCGAAGTTGCAAATTAAATTCTCAACTTTTGTAGAAATGACAAAAGCACTTTGTCCTTAAGTACACGACAGTTCTCATTATCATCCTTTGACACGCTGAGGTTGTTCGTGTTGAATCCCTTGCCACTGGAATCGCATAAACACGCAGCTCGTTACCTGCACAGTTAGAGGAACTAAAGATACGGTATCCATAAGTACAGGACGTCACACGATCCGCTACAATATTCGCCTTCCGCCTAGTGTCACGGTCCGACGAATGCCAAAGTAATAATACCACTGCACTAAAAACGTGGGCCATTATGGTCCTTGATAAATAATTCATGGGCTCACTTCTCTTCTACGATAAGCGTGTAGACGTACTCTACTCCATTCTTTTCAATTACATTCCTCAGCTGCTAATTTCCACTCTTTCGGAAACAATCAGTATTTTCAGCTTGGCTGTACCTCAGCAAAAAAAAAGGAACTTGACGGATAGTGCAAGGATTTGAGTCACGAAACACCAGCATTTTTAGTCCGAATATTTTTATTGTCAGAGCAAGTGCCCATTACTTTAATTTTTAGTTGGCGTTGACGGTTTTCATTTCTATTCTATTCTCCAACTGCAAGAGAAAAAGCTTTATTTTTAACATTTCTGAAATTACATTTTTGTATAAAAATAGAGTTGGATCAGGATGATTGAAAGTGGAAAACAGTCACTCAGAGAAGGTCCTTTTGACGTAAAAGAAATCATTTTGACCCGAGTGGAATTTCTCATTTTAGGTCATTTTTTATTTCTTGAACTTACTTTTGCACCGTTTTGATTTTTCTCGTCAATTTTTTGCTAATCTTTTCTAGTACGATATAATAGTCGAAAATGTCTTTCTTTTTGTTCACTTTTCATTTTTTATTAACCTTCCATTTTTATTCGCTTTTCAATTTTTTATTGTTTCAATTTTTTTCTTTCCATTTTTATTCAATCTTCATTTTTATTCATTCTTTATTTTTATTCACTCTTCAAGTTTTATTCGTTCATCATTGTTATTCGTTCTTCATTGTTATTCGTTCTTCATTGTTATTCGTTCTTCATTGTTATTCGCTCGCTTCATTTTTTTCGCTCTTCATTTTTATTCGTTCTTCATTTTATTCGTTTTTCATTTTCATTCGTTCTTCATTTTTATTCACTCTTAATTCACATTCGCTATTCATTTTTTATTCACTTTTCGATCGTTGTTCTTTTTTCATTCGACTTGTCTTATCAGCGTTGTATAAAAATTTCAGTCGGTTTTGTTACCTAAAGTAACGTACAGTATAGAGTTATAGTATAGTTAGAAAGAAGAAAGAAAAAAAGAATAGTTTTTCAGAAAATTATGAGCGTATTTACAATTTTTTGCCGAATAATGGTTTTTTGAATTAAAGAGAATTGGCTTTTAAAAAAGAAAAGAAGCTTTAAGAGGTTGTTTTAGGATGAATGTAGAATAATATTTGTGAATGTGACATGCGCGAAGACCACTCTCGTTATTAGTCTCCCCCGTGAACAGGGATGAAAGTAGCCGTGAGCTCCCGGCTTTGGCAGAAAGCAAAGCAAAGCTCATGGCATGTCAGCCTTGAAATGGATTACTGATCCTCCTGGATTTGTGCGTGTTGCGAATTTTCATCCAATATCTCTTCTACTTGTGTTCAAATTGCGTAGACTACAACTTCGCGCTCGATTCACTTTACAATTATTTTTCACAGTAGAAATAAATTATTCAATTGCATCAAAAATATCTTCGCAACAATTTTTTTTAAATACTTTTAAACAATATTTTTTAAATAATATTTTGTAAACAATATTTCGTAAACAATATTTTGTAAATAATATTTTGTAAACAATATTTTGTAAATAATATTTTGTAAACAATATTTTGTAAGTAATATTTTGTAAACAATATTTTGTAAATAATATTTTGTAAACAATATTTTGTAAATAATAGTTTTTAATCAACAGTTCTTAAACACTATTTTATAAGCTTTTTTTAATCAAACTTTTTGCAAAATTTTTAGAACAATCTTTTTTGCTCACAACTTTAAAAAAACTGTTTAGAAAAATCTGAAGCATACTGCAAAGCATTGTTGTTATTGGTGTAAAATAAAAATGATGCTTCTTGAGATTATTTTGCGAATTATTCAAAAATTGTTGAATAATACCACACAATCTTTGTAAACCTGAAAACAAGCTCTCTTGTGACTCAAATTTGGGGTCTAAAATTTCTCTAATTTTTAGTTTAATTGTTTCAAGGGACTGCCTCTAAATCATGTTTTCAAGAAAATAATCGAGTTTTACGATAAAAAGAACTAAAAATTCATTCGCAAACGAAGAGTCTGTGAAAGCAATTAAAGTACATTGGCAATAGAAAAATGCATTGTTATTACAAACGAAATCGAAATGTTACTAAAAGTAAATACATACGGAATTAAAAAGTTGTACAAAGCTACAAAGAACATTTAAAGTTAAATTGTTTATTCACTATTGAATTGTTTATTCACTGTTAAATTGTTTATTCAGAATCGATTTGTCAATTCAGAATGGAATTGTTTATTTAAAATTGAATTGTTATTCAGATTTGCGTTAAGTATTCAGAATTGAATTAAATATTTAGAATTAAATTGTATATTCAAAATTAAATTACTATTTACTCAGAAATTAAAAAATTTTATTTTCTACTTTTTCAATATTTAGATCTTTTACCACCAGACTATTTTATTTGAAACAAATTGGAAAATAATGACATTGGTAAAATAAATAAAACTATATAAGCGAAAATAACATATTTGAGATCGAGAAATTAAAGAACTTCTGGAAAAGTATATATTCCGAACAATCCGAATTGAGAAAATGGTTAACAAAAATAAAAATAAATGAAATTAATGAAAAACATAAACTTTTAGGAAGTAAATTCTGAATCGAGAAAGTATTGAAAATTAAAAAAATGAAAATAACTAAAAACACTTAGAATTCGAAAATTAAAGAAACTAATAAAAATTGCAACTGGAAATCAAAAGTTTAAAGCAAGTGGTTATGACTGCAAAAACAGAAGTTAATAAAACAGTTCGAGATTTAAATTCAAGACAGAATTTTAGAAAAGTTGCAGTTCCACTCTGTAAAGAACTTGAAAGTATAAATTTACTTGTCAACGAGGGAATTTGGCTTTTGAATAATTTATTAACAAGAGGTTGGAAACTGAAATTATTTATGTTTTAAAAAGTGCTCCTGTATATCCAGACTCGCAATGAATATATTTTAGATGCTAAGCAGCAATAAATGGGTCATTCTTTAAACCTATGCAAGAAAGTTTTAAAAAAATTTATTAAGTTTTGAAACAATTAACAATATTGTTCATCCTTCGCTCTCAAACTATTGAAGAAACGAATCTTGATAAAATAATTATGAGATCTATTTTACCGACATATTTGTTCGACTATAACAAAAATTGCATGAAAAATAAATCACCCAAAAAAGAAATTAGCTTAAAAAGAGAGCATCTCAAAATGAAACATCTAAAATGGAAAATTTCTCAAAATGAAGTAATCAAGAAGAAATCTCTCAAGAAGAAATCGTTTCAAAATTAAATCATTATGAAAAATCTTTGCAAGAAGAACTGATCAGATAAAATATTGAGTCGCGTCTGCATTTTAGATTAGATGGATTGATTGTAATTAGAACCGGACGTTAATTTGGCAATGTAGGATCCCACGTGGTTAAACAGGATGTCTAGTATTAGCACCGTACGCTCAAAGTGGATCTTGGGTGGTTTCCGGGGTGAAGTGCTTAACTAACCTTCCCTAATTAGGAATGTATGAAATCGTACACCATGGGATAGGAATATAATTAAACCAACTTGACTCTTCCTGAATTGCACTTAGATCTTCCAGTCACTTGAGCTACAACAATGTGTTGTTTAATAATGAAATATTTACTTTCAAAAAATTTTAACAATATTTTTTTAAAAAATTCATAGGAAACAAAGTTTTTTTAATAACGCTTTTGTCGAGCTTTTTTTTACAAATAACAAATGTTTTCTTTCAAAAATACCACCTGCGGCATTTTATATCGAAACTCTTGTTTATATGATTTGGATTCTATTTTTTCACTTTAAATGTTGTTTTTCATTTTAACTTTGTTTTCTTTTAAATTTTGTATTTCGTTTTAACTTTTTTTGTTTCCTTTTTGTATCTTTTTTTATTTCAACTCTTATATGTAATATTAAACTATAGTAATAAAACTTTAATTATTTATTTATTTTTATTTATTTATTCCATCAACAAACGGGATAAACCCTGTAATACAAAAAAAGATATTAATATAATAAGTATAAAATAAGACCAATAGCGCCTAGAAACTACAACAAATTACTAATAGAATAATACAGTTGTTGATTAAACCTCCCTGTTGATGTGCCAAAAAAATTAATATGCGGGTAGGAATTGGCTGATTTACAAATCCGAATCAAAGGACTATTGCATACAAACTTCTTATGACAAAAAATAACTTTAAAAGTGGTGACACTTCTTGTACATATCACTGATGCGGATAAAGATAAAGAATTCAAAATTTTTGGAGAGTCAATGTATCCGTTAATAAGAGAAAATAAAAATTTAAGATCAATCATAACAAGTCTATACTGCATCGACGGAATATTATATAAATAATTAATTATTACGTATTGAAGTAATTATTATTATTACATCTACATTGTAACGATATTGGATTCTTCACCCTCGCGAAATTCGAGACGCATGCATGAAATGTACTGACGTTCATGACGGCCAATCAGAGCACGGGCGAAGCGCGGCACGAATGTGATTGGTGAGGGCTCCACCCGTCCAACTGCATAAAAGAAGCGTGCTTCGCGGTATTCGAGGCCAGAACTTAGATATAAGAGCAAATAAGTAATTTTGTATTTGTTGACTCTTTTTATTTGTTATTTAGTTTCAATGTTTATTAGATGTAAGTTTTTTCTTAATAACTTAAAGGTCTTTTTATAAAAATTTTTTACCTAAAATAAAATGAACTCAAAGCTTCTCGTTAAATATCTTATACTAGTAACATAGATAATTAAATTATCATATAGGTTTAAGTTTCTAACGTAGAAATAGGTACCTAAGACAATAATAATATTTGTAAATTTCTCTGTATTTACTGTACTTAATAATATCAATAAAGCACTCTTCAATTCAATTCATTCAGTATTCGAGGCAGTCTTCGACGGACAGCCGGGAGAGGTGATACCCTCCCTGGGAGACCAGAAGAGTTGCACTCTTCTGGACGATTCTCCTTCTACGTCTATTTCAGCGGTAGCACCGTTAGCGTCCAAGGTGACACCTTGGCGTAAAGGGTGGAACCCTTTTACCACGAGTTGTACTCGTAGCGAGTGGTACTCGCGACAGTGGCGGAGCCACTGTACATGAGTAGTACTCATGTTCCTCGGCGGAGCCGAGATTAACACGACAAACGTTACGCCCGATTCACGAGTCCAATGCCTAGCGCCGATTTAATGTGTATATTTCGATCACGTTCTATTTCTATGTATATATTCGCTTACGTTAATTTAGATTAATACGTTGTTGCTTGATTCGTTGCCCGTTGGCAAATTATCTATGTCACGTAGTATACCTCACGCTTTTTTTCGTATATTGTCCTGTATAAATAATATTTCTTAATATTTGATTATATTAAATAAATTCTAAAGTAAAACCGAACTCGTAACGTACGATTATTTGTGACGAATCGAACCCTCTTAAAAGAATCCTGGTTTCCGACGAGTTATGTCCGTGGTTAAGAAAATATTAAAGGAGTTTTGACAAATAGATTCGTTACAACATATTATTATTATTTACATTTCCTTTTTTATTGTTTTATTTTGAAGACAAAATTTACCCGAAAATTTAGATCGCACAGATATTTTCTGTCAGTTAATGTTATTTTCTCTCGGAGTGATAAAATGGTATATCAATATTGGTGCTTTGAGCAGCCTTTTGCATGAATCAGGGGAATTTAATTTTACTTTTAACCTCATTAAAACTCGGCCAGTCTACAACGATCAAAGTTTCCTATCTGCAGAACAAGAGCAAGGAAATATTCCGCAAAACAGAGGAGCCGTAAAATCTCCTTAACGTGGATTAGTCGTACCGTACTGTCTCGGCTGATACCTGATAATTAATAATTAAGGGCAAACTTTGCGAATCTCGATTCTGGCTGCTGCTCTACATACTCAAGTAAGCGAAGAAGACCGCGAAACTTGAGTACGTGCTGGTGTAAAAATGCAGAGGTCACGTAGCAGAGGACCTGGCTTCAGTTGCGCACGACTAGGCGGTGAATCAAAATTACGTTTTAGTAAAAAAAAAAGATTTAGAAAAGCAAAGAAAAAGAAACAAAGAGGGAAAAACTAAATAAAGAAAAAAATAGCGGCAGGGGAGTAGAGTTTGGAAAAAATGGGAGAAAACTAGGTGAAAAAATAAATGAAGAACTAAATGAAGAACAAAATAAAGAAAGAAATGAAGGAGATGAAGAATAAACTAAAGAACCAATTGAAGGAAATGAACTAAATGAAGAACGAGATGAAAAACTAAATGAAGAAAGAAATGGAAACTAAATGAAGAATAACATTAAAAATTAAATAAAGAAATAAATAAAGAACTAAATGAAACACTAAATGAAGAACTAAATGAAGAACGAGGTGCAAAAGCAAATGAAGAATGAAATAAAAAATTATATAAAGAACGGAATCAAAAACTGAATGTAGATCTAAATAATGAACTAAATCAAAAATTAAAAGAAAACTAAATAAAAACGGAATCAAAAACTGAATGAAGAGTTAAATGAAAAAATAAATGAAGAACGAGGTAAAAATCTAAATGAAGCATGAAATCAAAAACTAAATGAAGAACTAAGTAAAGAACGGTATCCCAAACTAAATGAAGAATGAAATCAAAAACTTAATAAAGAATTAAATAAAGAACACAATCAAACACTAAATGAAGAAAAAATAAACAACCAAATGAAGAACTAAATCAAAAACTAAATAATGATTTACATAAAGAGTGGAATGAAAAATGAAATTAAGAATTAATTGAAAAACGAGGTGAAAAACTAAATAAAGAACAAAATCAATAACTAAATAATGAACGGAATCAAAAACTAAATGAAGAACCAAATGAAAAAAGAGATGAAAAATTAAATGAAGAACCATATCAAAAGTTAACTGATAAATAAAATGAAAAACTAAGTAAAGAACGGTATCAAAAACTAAATGAGGAACGAAATTAAAATCTAAATGAAAAATTAAATAAAGAAAGCAATCAAACACTAAATAAAGAACAAAATCAAAACTACATGAAGAACTAAATGAAGAACTAAATAAAAAACTAAATGATGACTTAAGTAAAGAGCGGAATCAAATACTAAATGTGGAACTAACTGATGAACGAAATCAATATTTAAATGAAGAACTATGTAAGGAACGGAATCAAAATCTTAATGAAGAACGAATTAAAAAACCTAATGAAGAGTTAAATAAAAAACAGAATAACAAACTAAATGAAGAACTAAAGGAAAAACGAAGTGAAAAACCATAAATTAGGAACGAAATCAAAAACTAAATAAAAAACCGAATCAAAAACTGTATAAAGAGCTAAATGATGTTCGAAATCAAAAACTAAATGAATAACATCATGAAGAAATAAATAGACAACTAAAGGAAGAACAAAATGAAAAACTAAACGAAGTAGGTTGTAAAAAGTGTATGAAATATTGGTTTTTACAATTCACAAGATTATAAAATTGTGCCTAATTTGTAAATATCGAAAACAATTTATATTTTGAAATTTTTTATTTATGGCTGGCATCATCTTCCTTTAAGAAATTATTAATTTAAAAATGCAGATCTTTTTCTTGCAATAATTATTAAAAACTTTTGACATGATTTTTGTATTCAACATTTTTTTATAGTTTAGAAGTTATTTATTTTTAAGAACACAGCAAAAACTACATATTTTTGAAAATTATTTCGAAACGTCACAACTACGTAGATTTCGTGTCGCAATTACGTCATTTCCAAACAAAATTTTCAAAGGTAAGTAGTTTCTCCTTTGTTCTTAAAAGTTAAGAAGAAAATAAAAAACGATTGTCAGAGAAATATACGCATATTTGACTTATAAGGCAAACGAAATTTAAACGTCTTTAAAAACAATCATTGCACTGATGATTGAAGAAAGAAAGTAAAGAAAAGTGCCTAATTTCTCATGCTCCGACAAAATCTTTTATTCCAAGTTCTTCCTAACGTCCATTAGACCCATTTAAGCTCTCTGAAAGGTCCGTGTGTACTCTTGTTAAAAAATAGAGTAAGAATATTAATAGCGGTAGGTACGAAATCTTGAGAAAATTCCGTAACGGGATTGTGACCTAAATAGCAGCGGAATCCCGCCACGAGAGCTTGTGACAGACTAAACGGGAGTTGAGAGGAATGGTGCGGTCGGAGGTGCAGGAAGAGTTATCAGCTCACGGCGGGTTGAGGAGAGAAGTTTCGCGGGTGCTTTAGTTAGCTCCGCCCCCCGCCAATCGGAGAACACCAGGCTTCGTTTGTCTTCTGCCCTGTCGACCAATATCATACTGTTGAGGCCGCGCAGCCTCCAAGGTGGACCAATCCTATAGTGCAGAAAAAGCGGCGGTTACAGTGTCCACGAAAGCTCCGCATGTTTTGGCACATCCGGTGGAAAGCACGACTTGCAGTCTACGGCCGCGTGTTGTGCGGCCTTGATGCATTCTCCAGGGACTACCTTCGGCCAACTCCAATCAGTAATGCCCGAATGATTTTAGAGTTGTAGAAATTAAATTTCTTTTGTTCATTTCCAGTGCACAATAAATTTCGATCATGGTTGCACAAAGCTTTTATTCTCCAACATTCGAGAGGAGATAATTGATTTTATTATTGCACGGAAAAGAATATATTTCAGGACGAAAAAATTTATTAGTCTTGTCACGAATTTTCGAAAGAATTGGATTCAATTTGTTTTAGAATTACTGCTGGTGTAAGATTTTTTAGAATGAATTCGATTTTTATTTTATTACTAGAAATTATTATTTTTGTTTGATTATTTTTCTTGTAGAGAGCGTTGCTTTTTTATGGTGAAATTGTGAAGATTTGAATCACACAGAGTTGCAATTGTAATCAAATTGTTACACTGCACTAGAAAATTCTAGATACTACTGTTTTTGTTGCATTTTTTATGGAAATAAGCAAGCATATGGTATTCGAATAATTGATGCAACTCTAAATTTTGAAAGAGAATAATTGAATCTGTGTAGTTAGTATACAATATGTTCTATGTAATTAAAACGTAAATTATAACGTGATAGATTATATCATACTAAATTGTAACAGTTACATGATACTCGGATTGATCGATATATTTTTGTTTAAGGACGTTCATTCGATTCAACATAACCTCAAACTGAAAAGTTGTTTTTATTACGAATTAAAAAAGTAAATAAAATGAATTTCATAAATATTCGA
>WNHD01003905.1:0-14810 GCA_011057455.1 Ganaspis sp. Gsp50
AAAATATTTTGAAATCTTTTTATAAATTATTTAACGCTTAAAATACTAATATTTTTAAAAAATTAGAACTATTTTGAAGTATCTTTGAATATTTTGAAGCATTTTAAAATAATTTTAAGTATATTTAAATATTTTAAAGTATTTTGAAGTATTCTTAAATCTTTTTAAGTGTTGTTAAATATTTTGAAGTATTGGGAAGTATTTGAAAGTAGCTTTAAGTATTTTTAAATATTTGGAGTATTTTGAAGTAGTATGAAGTATTATTATTGAAAAATTATTAAAAAAAAATTTATTGAAAATTAGGGGAAAAATATTTGATTTTAGGTGATTTAGGGGATTTTCTTAAAAAAAAAAGGGGGAAATAAGGGGAAATGGGGAAAAAAAGGGATTAGGTGAAAAAGGGGACGAACTGTGATCCCTGCATTTTATTATGAACTTTAATTAAATCAATTGAAAAATTCAACATTCATTTGTTTAAAGTGAGACTATTCGGATTTGACTAAATTTTTAATATAATCGCACTTCAATTGTTTTATCAATGTATTGAAATTTAATAGTGACTATAATAAAGTTTGAAAAGTATATTCGAACTTTAATATAGTCACTATTAAATTCAAATTGTATTGATAAAACAATTGAAGATTGTCTAAATTTATTTTTTGCTGTAAATCCTGAATAGTCTCCGTTTGATAAGTGACTATTAAATTTTAATATAAAATATCTTTCCGTGTAATTATAATATTGGGTTTTTTTCAAAAAATTATGCTTTAAAATAGAAACGCCTAAATCAACTTTGATTAATCATAAATAATTATAAACTTCTAAAAACACGAACATTATTCAAAAATGATAAAATACGTATTTTACGTTTCGTCAATTTTGTTCTCAATTAGTTCAGGTAATCAAGAATCTATTAAATAGAGATTTACATACCGACTCTTTTCAGAAATTCTATTTCATGTGAGCTGTAGATCCGTAATTGTTTCCGATAAATAGAAACAGACATTTTAATTTTTCTTACTCGAAATTGAATCTGTTGAAATCTGTAAAATAAAGTATCTATAAATTTTTTGTCTTTTAACAAAAGAAGGTTTAAAATAATTTTTACTAATATCAGTGTTATGTTAGAATTTTTTTCACAATTTTTCAAAGAGATTCCCACATATTACTCATCATTAAAGATGTAAAAATCAAGATAATTAAGATCCAATTATCTTTTAATAAATGAGCGAAAAGTTGGTATTTAAAATCACGAATGTTTATTATTTTATTTGACATTTGAATGTTTATAATTTTTTTGACATACCGATTGCTTATTAGTTCCTTTTTTAATTATTTTTCCTTTTTCTTTCCGTCGAAGTTAAACTCTTCAGTGACAGCAAAAAGATATCAGAATACGTCTACTATGAAATCCAGAAAATCTGAAATATTCTGCAAAATAAAGTTTTCATGAATTTTTTGTTTTTAAATATATACAAGTATATAAAATTTGTTCATTAAAATCAGTGTTATGTTTGAGATATTTTCACAAAGTCTCAAAGAGATTCCCACATATAATTCATCATTGATGTTTTTTTTTAAGTTTTCTTTTAAAATAATCATTTTCTTTAAAACATTTATTTTCTTTTCTTTAAAGCTTTTTTCAAAAACATTAATTTTTCTTTGAAAATATTTTACAACAAATACATTTAAAATTTTTCTTTTAAAGTATTTTAAAACAAATACATTTTAAATTTTTCTTTTAAAATATTTTAAAACAAATATCAAGTCTCTCGTTTTAAAAATATATTTCTAATCTCATAACTATGTTCAAATTCACATACCGTTTTCTCTTAAATTCTATTTGTTCAGGGTGTGTAGCTTTTTATTCCTTGAAATCCAAAGTCTTTGCAGTGGATAGAAAGAGACTTCAAGATTCATCTACGAGATCCAAAAATATTTTCTGGAAACTGTAAAATAAAGTTTCTATGAATTTTTGTCTTTTAAATAACAAGTGAAGGTAAAATTTACTTATTAAAATCAGTGTTATGTTTAAGGTATTTTCACAAATTCTCAAAGAGATTCCCACATATTACTCATCATTGAAAATTTAAAGTTTTTTAAAATTTCAAATATTTATCAATTCTGTTAAATAGCTTATAAGTTACTCTCTCATTTAAATCAAGAAAGTTTAACTGAAGTGAATATTTAGACATAAAAACTTATATTTGCTTTATTTTCGTTCTTTTATTATTAATTCAAATTTACAAATTGTAAAACAAATAACAAACAATACTTTTTTTTAAATTTACATAAAATAGCATAAAACCATAAATTAATAACAATAAAGCAGTAAATTTAATTGTGAATAGAAAATATCGAGTTAAGAAAGCAATAAAAATTACCTGTCTTATCAAGAGATTTTCAATGTTTCTCTTCTAAACGAAAAGTACAGAAAATAATCCTCAATCGTACGGTTCATTGTCATTTTAAATGGGCCAAATCGATCCTTATGTTGCCTAAATTAAAAAAAATAAAATTAATCCAACTTCTATTTAATTGCTAAATTTTTAAATTACTTTTAAAATACAAACCTAAATGAAGCTCTTTGCACAAAATTACAATTTAATTTTGCAAAACGATAATATTCCCGAAGGACTGCAAAGACTGATGAGTATGATCACGAAGAGATAATTGGTGATTTTCGCATAAAATTAAATGTGACATGAAAGGTTTAAGACCATACATTTTTACGTTGTTAAAAATGATTTTTTTAAATTAAAGAGCTAAAAATCCATTTTTACTCTCTGATGAAAGGGACCTTAGAAGCAAAAAATTATAGGTTATGTTTAATGATAGCTTTTACTTCATTATTTAATTAATATTTATTATTTACTAATATTTATTAATATTTATTATAATTTAATAATTAATTATTTGCAATCAAAAGGCGTTTTTGGAGAATATTTTGTAAATATTATCAAGAAAACCGTTTTTCGACAGCCAATGATTAAAAAGGAAGCTTTAATCGCGTTAAAACTTTCATCAAACATAACCAATAATCGTATGCTTCTAAGGTCCATTTCGCATTGGATATGGTTTTTGAAATAAATACGCTTTTATGAAAAAAATCTGATCAACCAAATTCTATTGAAACAAACTATTAAAAGCATCAAGTCTCTCTGAGAAAAACATTTTTTTTTATTTTTGTCGTAAGTCAACTGAATTGTAATTTGTTTGTTTTTTTAATTCGATGTAATGGGCATTAACCCGTATATTCTTTTTCTTTTAAAATAAAATTAAAATAAAGTCCATTATACTTTATAACTTTACTACTAGAAACTTTTCTTTGCGTAAATCAACTTAAATCATTTTTATCATTCATATCAAGGTGACCACTAAAAGGAGTCAGAAAATTACACCGACTTTTCCCTGAATTTTCACGGACTTTTTCCATGGCCGAATACAAAAGAATTTACGCATTTACGTTCTCAGAATAAAATGAAATTTTCCAATCTTATTTGCTGGTAAAAAAATCTTTTAGAAAATGCAAGTTTTAAATCGAAATAAAATGTTTACAAAGATTTTTGTTTGCGGCAAAAAATTCATAAAGTGGGTCAGAAATTTCAAAATTTTTGACAGTTGCAAGATTAACTATTAAATAAAAAAGGCTCTATTTCCGTAAAGATGTTTATTACAGGATATTTTTGCATGTACAATACTTATATTATACCAATTTTATTTGCAACATCAAGAGCGTCGTAATCTCTTGCAAGACGCACGTACGCCTTCTTTTTTCCGTCCGGCCTGATTAGAGTGTTTACTTTCGCAACATCGATATCATATAATTTTTTAACCGAAGCTTTAATATGATACTTATTGGCCCTAGTGTGTACAATGAAGACCAAGGTATTGTTATCCTCAATCTTTTTCATCGCAGCCTCAGTGGTCAAAGGATATTTGATAATATTGAAAGCATCCATACTGAAAATTAAAAGAATATACAATTAAGTACAAAACATAGATACAATGAAATACAAAAAAAAGATACAATGAAATACAAAAAATAGACACAATGAAATACAAAAAAAAAAGATACAATGAAATACAAAAAAAAAGATACAATAAAATACAAAAAATAGATACAAAGAAACAAAAAGTTGATATTATCAATTTATTTAAGAAATCAAATTCACAAGGCTAATATGCCCTCAAGGGAACAAAAATACCTAAAACTATTTCTATTTGTCACAAATACAATTACAATATTAAAGAAAAATAAAATTAAAAATGTCGAGTAATTATCAATTTTTTAAAAGCAATTTTTTTATAATATGATACAATTAATTTTAATATATAAAATTTTCAAGAAATTCACATACCGGTTCCTGTTGGGCACACTTTTTCGGGGATATTTAGGATCCCTGGGTGGCCTGAATGTTTTTGGACGGTGGAAGTGCACTGATGTTCTGATTTTTCGCACTCTCGATCCTTGCACACCTTTCAAAATCTATAAAAAAAAAAGTTTCTTAATAAAGTTTGCCTCTCAAACATAGTCACTTTACATTTTTTTAAATTAAAATCAGAGTTATGTTTATATGGTATTTTCATGGAATTTCAAAGAGATTCCCACATGTAATTCATCATTAAGGATTTATAAAAGTTTTGCAAATTCACATCGTTAAGTAACAAAAAATGTAAATGACAAAACAGATAAAAAACACAGAGATTTGTAAAAAAAGGCGAAAAAAATGTTTTTAAAAGCAATTTCTTTTTACGGTTATTGTAAAATTCATTTTTGTATTTTTTGTATTATTTAAAATTTAACTTTTGTAGAAATTGGAATCAAATTAAATTCTTTTAAATTTTCAAGGATTAAAAAATTGTACTAAAAATAGTACTTAAGACAATTTTAAAAACATTTTGTTAGTAAAAAAAATTGTTAATGTTTTTAAGTCCAATTAGTAACGCAATTTCAAACTGATTTATTACATTAGTTATTAATAATTAAATAGCATTATTAAAATTCATGTAGGCACCTAATTAATTAAAAAAGTAAAATGATTTATTTCAAAACATTTCCAAAACAGTAATAATTATTTTCAGGAGTTTTTTAGGTGTTCATCAGTGGCAGAATTTACTTTCAAAGTTTTAGCAAGTAATTTTTGAATTTTCGTTGATTCACATAATTCAATAAGTCTTCGGAGCGACTTCAAGAAAATACAAACATTTCAAAAAGTTGCATAAAATCATAAAAGAGTTGTAAAAATCAATAAAATATTCCAAAAACTTTAAATTTAATTATTTAAAAAATGTATCTAAGAAATATCTATTTATTGCAGAAGTCATAAAATCTTAATATTGCAAAAACGTATAAAAATCCTAATAAATTATTATAATTTTGTTAATAAAAGCGATTTAAAAACAAAACATCAAAAAAATACAGGAGCAAAAATTTGGGATAAACCATTATTATGAATGAAAAACTTGGTAAAAATTAATAATTAAAAAAATTAAAATTGTGTTTCGTTTATATTTCAAAATTTAATGAAACTGGCGCTGTCATGTCGTCAGGCGGCTGACTTCTTTGCTTTTCTGTGTTCTGATGTTTAATTTAATGTCCTTACATAATTAACTTTTACTTTGTTTTTGACTTTTTTCAAATACCAAATTATTTTTAAACAAAATTAAAAAATTTAAGTCTGAAACATATGTGTTATATTTCTTAAATTTAAGTTATTGCATTAATAGTTAAGAAAATATTTTATTTGGACAAAAAATTAGATTTAAGTTGGTAACTTTTCTGAATTCAATTTATGTCAATTGTTTATTACATTTCTTTATAATTGATTATCCATAAAAAACATTTTTATAATTTCATTTGCAACAAAAGTAAGATTTAATTAATTTATTCCTTTTTTATTTAAAACTTTTTTAATTAATAAAATAACTTCAGTGAAACAAAATAGATTTATTTAGTAACTATTTTTATGAGTCAATTTGAGTTATTTGTTGAATTAATTTTTTGGCAATGACGAAATACATTAAAAATTAAATGTATTTTAATCATTTAAATTTTTAACAAAAGTCAGATTTGATTTAGCATTTTTTAAAAATTTAACATGTTTCTTATTTATACATTTTTTTCTTTACTTAAGGAACTAAAAAACAATTAGTTCTTTTAATAAATTTAATTTTCCAAATATTGGCACATGATTGGCACGCTTTTTCATTCACATGGATAAGTTAGGTTATGTTTTTCAATTCAACAAAAATGCTTTAAAAAGCTTAAAAAGTACATTAATTCTGAAAACTAAATTGTATAAAAGGTTGCAAACGCAAAATAAAAGGTTAATTGAATGCAAGAAACATTAATTAAAGAAATTTTTTTTAATAAATTCAAAATTTCTGTTCTCAATATTTGAACATTCGACCTTCTTCGAGTGTTATCGATATTTTCGAGATTTTTGATTATTTCGATGTTTTTATGCGAGGTCTTTTTTTAGATAAGGATTCTTAAAAAAATAAAAAACTTTAGAATGTCGCCAATTTGTATCTCATTTACTTCTATTGAAAAGAATGTATTTCTCAAAGTTGCATAAGAATTTAAAATCATTTCAAAATATGTAATGAAAGTATTGTACTGTTCAAAGGTTCATTTTAAAGCAATATTCCACAAAATTTAAATTATAAAAATTATAATCAACTCTCGTTCTTGTAAAATACAAGCATAATAAATTTCACTACAAATTCTTTAAACATTAATTTTAAAAAAGTATGTAAGATTTAAATAAAAACTGTGAAACAAAAAAATTAAATTTACGAACTCAATGGAAAAAAGTTTACCTAAAAAATGTTTGTTTTTAATTATCTGAAATTTTCGTTAAAGTCAAAGAATGACGTGTCATTTTCCAACCTTGGTCCTGTCCCGTGTAGCCAGTTGCATGTAGCGTAAAGAAAAGCGTCGAGCCAATAAGCATATTAATTGCACTGTGAAAAATATTCCTATTGGTTGAACGCACTACGTTTTCTGCTTCTACCTTGCCATGGGACGGGAACTTTATTCTGACCTTTATACGTTAAAGAAGCATTGAAACTTTTATGAAACTTTACAATCCTACCCTGGGCAACAGTTGATAAACATAACCTTACAAACTTTTTACTTCTTTAAACGTCAACCTCGTGAGTCGCATTGTAAAAAATCAATCTGTTAATAAATACAAAAGTACGTCAGTAGATAAAACGAATTTAAAAACGTTTTCTGTTGATGCTTACGAAATAACAATTTCACAACTTTCTGCAAATTTACTACTCTCAATGTTGGTCCGATTTTTGACCTGCTGAGAGTAGTAAATTTACAAAAAGTAGTGAAATTGTTATTTCGTACGCATTAATTTTACAAAAATCGTTTCTAAATTCGCTACTTCTATATAAACGTACTTTTGCAGAAAAACATAAAATGACAAGTGAAAATTGTAATAATTACCAAATTTATTTTTTACATTGCAGGTACGTGCTTTTGTTTTAATTCTATTTTAACAATTAAGTTACACAAATGGGGAATATAAAGGAAAAGGATATGCCAAAGAAAATAAAAAAAAAGAAACCAATGAAAATAAGAATGAAGTACAGTCAAGAAAGTGTCAAAGTTGCCTTAGAAGAGGTTAAGAATGGCAAACCGATTGCTTCTGTTTCCAGAAAATATAGCATTCCCGAGTCAACATTAAGATCTAAAAAGTATAATAAATATTCCAACAAAAGACCTGGCCCAGCAACAATATTAAATGAAGAAGAGGAAGACGAAATCATTAATTGGATTCTCCATTACAAAAAGAAAGGATTTCCTATTACTAAAGCACAATTACTTGAAAGTGTCCAAGTAATTTGTCAAAATCTCCAGAAAAGAAATCCATTTAAAAATAACAAGCCAGGCAGAAGCTGGTACGAATCGTTTTTAAAACGTCACCCAGAAATTTCTTCAAGCATTTCAGTTAATGTTTCTTTAGATGAAGCGAAAGAAACGGAAGAAAGTTTGCACAACTGGTTTCGTCAATTATTTGAATATTTGAGTTCCAAAGATTTAGTAAATGTAGAACCAGAAAGGATATTTAATTGTGATGAAACAGGTAATACTATAAACGATAATAATAATAATAATAATAATAATAATAATAATAATAACAGGGTGACCACTAAAAACAGTCAAAAAATTTCCCTGACTTTTTTCATGGTTGAATCCAAAAGACTTTTACGCATTTCGGAGGACGTTCTCAGAATAAAATGAAATTTTTTATTCTTATTTGCTGGTAAACACTTTCAGAAAATGCAAGTTTTAAGTCAAAATAAAATGTTTGCAAAATTTTCCCAGACTAATCAAAAAAATACCTAAATTTTCCCTGGTTTCTGTGACCATATTTTTATTTTCCCAGACCAGTGGCCACCCTGTTATAATCATCAACATAATAACAATAATAATAATAATAATAGTAATAATTACACGAATAAAATATCCATGAAACACAAAAGTGAAAAAAACTATAATAAAAATTTTTTACAATGATTAATTTTAAACATATGAATTTACAGGGGTTGTACTAAATCCAAACTCATCATTATCAGCGCCAAAGGACTGTAGAAATATTAACAACATTGTTGGAAACAATGAAAAAGAAAAAATATCCGTGTTAATAACGGGCAATGCTGGAGGGAAACTTGCACCGAGTTTCATACTCTTTTCTGGGACATCATTGCCTAAATACTACGAAGAAATGGCACCAGGTGAATTAGCTTTTGGATGCAGTGAAAGTGGAAGAATCACATCAGAAACATTTTACTATTACATTATCAACGTATTTGAGCCTTGGTTGGAAACAAAACAGATTAAGCGTCCAGTGATTTTATTTATTGACGCACATAAACTACATTTGACTCTTCATTTAAGCAAATTTTGTTCCGAAAATCAAATTGTTTTGATAGCCTTTGATTCGAATGCGATTCACAATTTACAACCACTTAAAGTATTTTTTAATACTCTTAAAGAAGAATGGATAACAATGAACACGATCATTGATGCTAGTACTTCGAGCCTAGAAATTCAAAAATACCAATTTGCTTCTTTATTTAAGAAAGCTCTTGATACTATTGATTCCAAACAGCTTTTAGTGAGCGGATTTAAGGAGTGTGGTTTGCATCTCTTTGACGTTAATGATGTTGATTTCACTAAGGAATTTAATAGAGTCGAAGATTCGGTTATAATTGAATCTTCTGTTACTGATTCTGAAGACAAAAAGAAAAATACAGAATATTTCAGGGTAATTGAAAGTTTATTAACTGAAAAACAATTAAGAGAGTTTAGATTAAATGAAGGTGATGTATGGAAGGGATTGACAAAAGATCAAAGCCTGTTTGAAATTTGGTATAAGCTAAAATCTTCCATATGATGACAACCATGAACCTTGAGAGGTAAGTATTGCATGTTTTTAAAACAAGATTGCTAATTTTGATACAATTGATTGTAATACATGGAGTTATTTTTATTTTATATTGCAGGTTAATATTCGAAAAATATCTATGGAACTTATCGAAGAACGAAAAGTAAACCAATTGTAAAAGGATTTTACAGAAATTCTAGCTACTATCCTTGCTTGTAAAAAGCAATATTGTATATGGGCGATTTTGAAGAACTTTTCACGCGCGTGTTCTTGTTACTTATTAAGTATAACAATAAAATGAAAAATTACCAGTTAACGCTTATTAAATATTAACTTTATTTAAAATCCTTGGTTCTAATGAATTCGACGATTTCAAAGATCACAGACGTTTTTTCATTTCATTTTAAGTGCAAAAGGGGATTTTCAATTTTAAGAAAGAGGATCTTCTTCCAATAAAAAAGGGATTTTGAAAAGAAGAAAAAAAGGATAACACTGTAATATTTCAAACTTATTTTCACAAAAATTCAATTTTTCCCAGAACAACTCTTGCATAAATCATTAATTGTAATAAATGTTTTATGTTTATTTGTTGTTCTAATAGACGGACTTTTATATTAGCAAGTTCAATGTTTTTTGTTTTCTTATTTTTATAAAATTACAATTATCTGCACAAATTTGTTCCAACGAATCAATTAAAGCTTTTTGACATTCATAAACTATTTCCGTTTGTTCAACTATTTTCACATGAATTAAGATATTTTCCATTTTTCTTTATTTTTCAACGTAAATTAAAGATTTTCAATTTGTTTCTTTATCAATACTCTACAATTAAGCGTTAATAAGTTAATTTTTTCGTGTTTTTTAAAAAAATATTACATACAGTAGAATTCCAATTATCCGGATCAATGGGGACCAGATTCGATCCGGATAATCAGAAATCCGTATAATCGGAATTCACATAAAAAAGGTATATATTTTTAGAAATAAAACATCAGTAAGGATTTTAAAACCACTTTACTTACTCTGCAATGAATTAAGAGTAATTAAATTTAAAATTTTGTTAAAAAAATAATTTTATTTTAACATTTTTGTCAATGTAAGTTGTATTAATGACGAACCTTGATTTATTAAACCATTACTTATTTATAAAGTTCAATATGTATTTAAATATTAGAAAAATGTAACCTTAAAAAGTGTTTAAACTTAAAAAAATGATATAAAAATTTTTTTTTGAACTTAGAAAAAATCCGGATAATGGGACGTCCGGATAATTGGAATCCGGATGATTGGAATTCTACTGTATTATGTATTTAAATTTATTGTACTGTACAATAAAAAATCTCTTAGGCTTATTACAAAAATAATTTTCTATAGAATTGAAATTACTAAGGGTCAATATTTTTAATTTTAAAACAATTTTAAGTATTTTGAAAGTTTTTAAAATATTTTGAAGTATTTTGAAGAACTCGGAAGTATTTCAAATACTTCAAAATATTTTTAAAAACTTATAATTTAAAATATATTTATACTTCATTTAAAATACTAATATCTTTTAATACTTTGAAATATTTTGCGTCCTTTCAAGTAATAAAAAGCATTTTGAAGTATTTTAAAGTATTTTAAAGTATTTTAAAGTATTTAAATAGTATATTGAAATGTTTTGAAGTATTTTGAAGTATCTAATCTTAAGTATTTTAAATTAGTTATCAATATTTTGAAATATCTAAATGACAATTTAAGTGCTTTTGAATGTACTGAAGTATTTTAAAAAAATTGGAAAGTATTTGGAAATATTTTAAAGACGCAAGTATTTTTAGACATTATAAAGTATTTTAAACTTTTTTGAATGATTCGAAGCTATTTGGAAATATTTAAAAGTAATTTTAAGTATTTTGAAATATTTTGAAATATTAAGTATTTTAAAATACTCTGAAGTATTTAAAATACCTTAAAAATATTTTAAAATCTTCTTATACCTTATTTAACACTTAAAATACTAATATTTTTTACAAAATTTAAACTATTTTGAAGTGTTTTTTAAATATTTCAAAGTATTTTTTAATATTTTTAATCTTTTTGAGTGTTTTTAAATATTTTGAAGTATTGGGAAGTATTTGAAAATATTTTAAATTAATCTAAATTATTTATAAATATTTTGTAGCATTTTGAAGTAATCTGAAGTATTTTGAAGTGGCTTAAATAATTTTTTAATTATTTTGAAGTATTTTTAAATATTTGATTGAAGTATGTTTAAAATTATCGGAAAATAGGAGAAAAGAGGGAAAAATAATTGATTTTGTGTTTCAGGGAATCTTCTTTAAAAAAAAGGGGGAAATAACGGGATTAGGTAAAGAAGGGGACGAACTGTGATCCTTGAGATTTTACCTATATTTGCTTTGACAAATTCCATTAAAATAGTAATTTAGGATGTGTCACTTCGGTTAATGTTTTCCACTTTGAATGTTTTACACAAGTTTCTTTAGAAAAACAATTATTTTAAACGTTAGACGTAATGAAAAGGTTTTTAGAAATAATCTCAATTTTTATATTATTTTAAGCAATATCAATATTGTTAATATTCGAGATTATAATGTTATTCTTGGTAACATTTAAATATGAAATTGAAGTTTTATTCACTTTGAAAGCAAATGAGTAATTCCATGGTATACTGGGTCCCCGAATTTTTTTTTAAAGTGTGCCGAAAACACTTTTTGTTTTTTCAAATTATTTCCTTCCATTACATTTTATCGTTAAAATAGTTGCATGAGAAAAAAAGCGTATAAAATTCTGAGTAAGAAAATCAACTCTGTAGCAAAAATCAAAAAATCACTGAGATACGGCTTTCCAAAAAGCCCGTTTTTGGTCATTTTTTAGCTAAAAAAAGTAATTTCTAAAGGTAAAATTACAAAAATTGAAATTATGAATATTAGAATCAAATTCGATTCTTGTAAAATTCAGGCATTAAAATGTCTACTAAAAATAGTAAGACAATTTTAAGAACACTAGTTTCGTGCACTAGACGATCATTAATTTCAAACTAATTTAAATCTTTTAAAACAGTAAAAAATATATGAAGAAAACGTTAACAAAATGACCTTCATAGCACATTTTTCTTGAAAATTATCATAAAGTAGAGTTGTATTTATCATACTGTTTGGGCAAGTTTCCTATTAATTTAAAAAGGGTGATTCTAAAATTTTCAATGGTGATATGATTGCTTTTCAGTTTATGGTAAATAACAAAAAATATTTTCTTACAAAATGTAGGAAACATACTATTGAAATGAACAAAAAGATAACTACAATTATGTATATATTATACTTTATACTATTAAAGACATATTTGTGACACCATCTGAAGAAAGGGACCTTACAAGCATTTGAAATTAGGTTATGTTTACTGACAGTTTTAACTTAATTAATGCTTCCCTTTGAACTATCTGCAGACAAAAACAGTTTTTCTTGAATAGCTTTTTTGTATTCTGTCGAGAAAAACTGTTTTTGTCTGCGAATAATTAAAAGGGAAGCATTAATTAAGTCAAAACTGTCAGCAAACATAACCTAATTTCAAATGCTTGTAAGGTCCCTTTCTTCAGATTGTGTCACATTTTTTTAAAAATGTCTAAAAAGTTATACTCTCGGAGGTCTACAAAGATCGAAAATTCAACAAAAAGACCCATGGTTGATTTTTTTCTCAAGTATCGGAGGTCAAAAATTCAATCCGATTGAAATTTTGACAAATTGTTGTGCTACATGGTGGCAGTTTACTTGACAAAAATTTTTAATATAGGGTAAATATTTAAGGGGGGGAGAGGGGTTTAAATTTTTGACTTTTTGCAAACTAGTAATAAAAAGCAAATTTGAGATTTTCTTAAAGAGCGACACGATTCCTTTTCTTTTTTGTAATCTTAATCGAAAGCCCAGACTTTTTCCGAACAAAAATCTTAATACCAAAAAGTGAGATCAGAACTCTAAATCCACGAAAATAGAGGTTGAATACGACCTTATTCCTGGGATCGACGCGGCGCGTCGCACGGCCAACGCTTTTGGGTACGATACGAGGCGTAAGGTCGTATTCAACCTCTATTTTCGTGTATTTAGAGTTCCGATCTCACTTTTTGGTATTAAGATTTTTTTTTAGGAAAAAGTCTGGGCTTTTGATTAAGATTATAAAAAAGAAAAAAAATTGGATCGCTCTTCAAGAAAAACTCGAATTTGTTTTTTATTATTAGTTTTCAAGGTCAAATAATTTTTTAAAACAAAAATGCATTTGACTAATCGAAAGAACACCAAAAAATCTATCGAAACTAACAAAGTAAAAATCTTTTTTATTAATATTAGAACAGTAAAAAATCATGAAAGTCAACGGTGTCATACAAAAAGTAGAAAATTTAAACCCCTCACCCCCCTTAAATATTCACCCTATATTAAATATTTTTGCCATGTAAACTACCATCATATAGGACAACAAACTGTCAAAGTTTTAATCGGATTGAAGAACCTAGCTTTTTAAACCTGAGACACTTGAGAAAAAATCACCCCTATATGGAACTGACTAAATAAATATATCTTTTTAAATAAAATCATTTAATGAAATAAAAAGGCATGTTTACGTCAATTTTAAAAACTTTCGGTTAGTAGACACCATGTATTTCCTATTTTTGCAATTTTTGTAAATCAAATATTTTTAAAAACATTAAGAATTATAATGTTACAAAAAAGATGGTTATAGTATTGACCAGAATAATTAAGAATTATACTACATATTTTAATGAGTAACGTATTGTTTATAAAAATTTGATAAAAATTGCAATCTTTGCCTAAACTCGAAGAAAAAACACAAAATGTAACAAAATCAATATTTCGTCCGCATACAATTTCTTCTGGAAGTACATTTTAGTTTAATCTTCAAAAATTGTAAAAATGTAATTACATGGTTGCCACAGATATTTAACATCGATTTTCCCTAATAGTAATATTTCCCTGACTTCTAGACGAAAATTTCTCTTTGTCCCTGGCATTTTCTCTATTTTTGTTATTCAACACATTCTACTTTAAATTAAAATTTTTGAAAAAACTTCACTTTTTCTTAGAAATTCCTTAAAAATTCGGAACTTTTGATATTTTTCTAAAGATATTTACGAAAATTCCTGACGCATTAATAAAACACTTAAAAGTAGCAACATTGTTATCTTTCCAAGTATTAAATAATCCAGAATTTCCCTGTAATCTTTATCTGTTTATATATTCGATTAAATTAAAAATATGGAAAAAATTCAAGATTATGGTAATTTTTTTGTAATTAAGGACGTTCATCTGGGTCAACATAACCTCAAAATGAAAAGTAGTTTTTATTACGAAATAAAAAAGTAAATAAAATAAATTTTATAAAAATTCGAAA
>WNHD01003906.1:0-12482 GCA_011057455.1 Ganaspis sp. Gsp50
TGAATAGTTCTGTTTATCGTTTTGTAGCGTATTGTAAAGTTTCTTATTCTTTTATTTAATATTTTTACGTATTTTATTGTTTAGCATCGTATTGCAGCGTTTATTATTGTTTTGTATATTTTTTATCGTTTTTTGTCGATTTGTTTCATTTTGTAACGTTTTTTATTGTTTTGCATCATCTTTAATCGTCTTCTATCGTACTGTAACGGTTTTTGTGTTTTGCACAGTATTGTAACGTTGTTTATTGTTTTGTATCGTATTGTAATGTTCTCTATTACTTTGTATCGTATTGCAGCGCTTTTTATTTTTTTGTATGTTTTTTATCGTTTTTAATTGTTTTCTATCATTTTCTAACTTTTTTAATTTTAAATTTTTTTGATGCTTTGTATTTTTTTATCCTCTTGTCACATTTTTTATTGTTTCGTACCTTTTTTATTGTTTCGTACCTTTTTTATTATTTCGTACCTTTTTTTATTGTTTTATACCATTTTATCCTTTTGTAACGTTTTCTATTGTTTCTTAAAGTTGTTAATTGTTTTTTATCTTTGCTTATCCTTTCTATTGTTTCTTAAAGTTGTTAATTGTTTTTTATCTTTGCTTATCCTTTTCGTTCGTCGTTTATGGATTTCAATGACGTATCATCTATTTTGTATTGTCATCATTCTTTTTATAAGCGTATAAAGTTTTAGAAAAATTATCAAAATTATTGAAAGGATATCCTGAAAAATTAATGTAAAATTAAGTAAAATCTTAAAAAAGTTCTCTGATAATTGAAGTAGCAACATGCAAATATTTGCCTAGTAAAATGGACCCGCGTTTTTCTCCAAGTTGGTAAATAACTGAGATTGAATTTTCCTTGTAACTTCTACTATAAAAAATGCAATCCTTGATCGGAAATTTTTCATTCTTGAACGCCTTCTGTAATATCCAAAGTTTGAAGACTTAAGCCAAGTTTTATTAAAACCTTGTAAACTTGTCAGTGAAATCGTTAGAAAATTGTTAGTAAAATTATTGGTAGAACTTTTGTTAACCTTGTTAATTATCGTTAATTATTAACGTTTTTATTATTTTTTTTTATTATCGTTAATAAAATTGTTGGTAAAATTGTTAATAGCATTAGGAAGAAAATTATGACTAGGTTGATCATACAAGCCGAGTAAATGATGAATAAGAGCGACCGAGGAAGCAACATAAGTATAAAATTTCCATATCAGCTGAAATAACGGGAGGAAAATGGAATCAGATTCGCTATAAATAAAATGAAAGAAGAAATGTCTGCTTTTCTGAATGTAATTTCAAGCCGTTTCTTTTTCCAGACTGAGCAGTCGGTTCATTTAAAGTGGTACGCGAGCACTTCATTTTACGCTTATCAATCTTAGTTATAAAGTTTAAATGAAATTAGTTTTTGGTATGTCGGACAAGTACGTATAACGAACAGAATGTGAGCTTTATGTAACTTTCGCTCCTCTCTATTACCCCTTTGCAGGAACCATTTACGGCAGATGAAAATAATTACTGTGTCTGTTCACACGATAATAATAATTAGAACGAGTTGAACGTATTCGACGCAATCCTAGTAACTAGAATACCACGGGAATAAAAACTTAATCACAAATTCTATAAATTCTCTTTCAATCACAACTTTCTTGATAGGCATGATTTTCATAGGCATGATTTTTACATGCACCAAGTAATTTTTGAAAAAAAATAGATTGGATACGTTCATAAAAAATGACGATGAAATTTTGATTGAAAAGATTTGCTATTTAGGTGGTTTAGATATCATTCATTCATTACATGCTGAGATCAATCTCTTGATTAAGGTAATCTGTCATTAAGCACTGATCGGTCCTATTGCTAATGACATCACGTACGAGAGACGTGTACAACTTAATTAATCAAAGCTATTGGTTTGAGTCGACCAAATAGCAATTTCGATTCTCATATTGACAGACGCTTCCGTTTGGAAGATATTCTTAAATCTTTAATTCCTCCTTCGTGAATCCAATTTTAGTTTCTTTACATATCTCAACTGCTCCTTGTTCATTCAATCTCCCAGGTCGAAAATAAAACTTGTTTTCAGTTTGAATGATAATTGATAAAATCCAAACCTAAATCCAAATTGATACAAATCCAAACCTACTGATCTAGCTAGTAGCACTCAAAATTTATATATATCCACGAACCAAAAATCAGTATTGAAACAAAAAACTATAAACGTAAACCTATAACGTAAAACTTATAACGTAAAACCTACAACGTAAAACCTACCTATAAATGTAAAATATAAATATTTAAATATACTAAATATAACGAATGCTGAATGTAATCCAAAATTAGTGTTTCCCACTTTGGGAAATTGGGTTCGAATCGAGCGTTTGGTGTATGAGTGTATTAAATGTTTATTTGCAGTTTGTATCGAGACATAAATCAGTTATTTATTCCAACAAACAATTAGTCAATGGAGGTAGTTGTGCATTTCTATTTTTCAGACAAATCCTATTATTTACTGAATTCGATTAACGTTGAGAATATTATTCAGAGCTGACGTATTTTGCGCGGGCAAATATATACTAATCCGCATGCTTGTGTTGAGAGTAGACATTTATGGGCACATGGTACGCAATTAATCGCATTACAAACAGTAGCCCATATTAGGTCACTTAACTTGCGTTAGTTTAACCCTCCAGCAAGTTAATCTTCGGAAGTTTGACTTTGCTCCACGCAGCCACTATCAAAGTTCACCTAAATCACAGTTCGGGTCGACCAAATTGAAACTAACGAAGCTCCAGTTAAGGATGTCTTCAAGGGACACATTTACAAAGTTCCTTTTTGACACAATCTCACAATTTTCCCCTCCGCAAAATTTTCCCTTTTGACAAATTTCCCCTCACGAATTTCTCCTGATAAATTTCCCCTCTCAAATTTTCTACAAGTTTCCCTTCTCGCAAGATTTTCCCTTGCATGATCTAATTTATACTTTGATTTGCTCTGACCTTTGTGTACCATGCACTATGACCTTGTAACCTCAAAAACTTGCAGGATTTTGAACCAGTTTCGAAACTGCGATTTTATGTGTACTAACCCTTCAGTCAACTGGAGTGTTAATCAATATGTATATCGAAAACTTGTAACTATGGGAAATTTGCACTTTGTTACGCTTATGATTCATGATTGATAAAATATTGATTAGCTGATTATTACTTGCAGTGAATGTAATTAAGATACAAACTTTATGTTGGCATTATGTTTCAATTTTCTCTCATTACTCAAATAATTAACCATTCATGAAAACTTCTTTTGTCTTTGAGAAACTTTCTACAGTTCGTTAGGTTAATTAAGATCAGCATAATTAATTAAACAAAGAGTCATACAAATACAATTCTCACACTCTGTACACAGTACAGTAAAAACCAACTTTTGATCAACTTTTTGCGTTTTGATAGTCAACTTTTTAATCAAATTGTCTATAAATATGAAAATGAAATTTGCAGCAATTTGACAGTTTAAAAAATTTCCGTTCATGGATTTTCGTTGGATTTTAGAAAAACAATGCAAAAAATTTTAATGCAAAAATTGCATTAAAATTTCTTTGAAACGGATAATTTGATATCTCTTTGAGTTATTTGTTCTGTAGGTATTTTTTTCGTTTATTTAAAGCTGTATGGAGTTTGTAGCTTTTTGCAAAAATATGTTTGTATGGTGGAGAAGATAAGTTTGTTGCACGCAAAAAGTCCACAACTGACGGTTGATATCTGATGGTGAATAACACTATTGCAAAACCAGCAAAAATATGTACAACGAACCATGATAGAAATAAAGTCAATACTAAAATTATGGAAGCGAGAGCAAAAAAGGGTTCTCGAATTCAGAGCGTGGCTGTATCTTTCCGGATTCGTGTCACCTGCTGCCAAAGAGAGTGATGTATCGAAGCTCATACGTCACTACTACTATTCCTCTTAATTTATATGGCAAATGCATACTGCGTTTCAATTTTTGGTTGAGTTTCATTTACATTCCTGCACTTCTCATTTTTTACACAACAAAGGAGTCAATTTTTGCACCAGTTGGAAAAACAAATTTTCATATTCATTACAGAGTGATGTTGCAATTTTATACACGAGTTTGAAAATTAATTCCATTGATTTTCTTTGCAACTTGATATTTCGAAGCAGAGATACTATTTCTGCGGAATTTAGAATTTGGAAAATTCTCTGGGTTTCTTGATTCAAAATCATGTAAAATTGCGTTTTGACAAAACTTTTAATTATTTCAAATCTCGTAATTTCAATCGATCAATATTTTAATCAATGATTGATTCAAGTCGATAATAATTTCAGTCGAACATAATTTTAATCAACCATAATTTCAATCGATCATAATTTCAGTCGAACATAATTTTAATCGAGCATGATTTTAATCAATTCTAATTTCAAACAATTCTAATTCCAAGCAGTTCTAATTTCAGTCGATTGTTGATTCCAATCAATTCTAATTCCAATCAAATCTAATTTCAACCAATGCCAATTTATCAAAATTTCATTCAATCCATTTTGATCAATTCAGATTTCAATTGTTACTTTTCCTTCTCAACTTTTTATTTTCCTTTCAATCGATTCTGATTTCGTTTAAAAGTAAATGTCAATTAGTAGAATCGCTTCTAAGAGTCCGTTGATAAAAGTTTTGATAAATTTTAAATCCAATCGATCTTAGTTTAAATTGATAACAATTAGAATCAACGAAATTGATGACAATTACATACAACGAACGAAATAAAGAAACGTTTATTTCTCTTGAAACTTTCGTTGACTGAAATATTAATTTCCAGATTTGGGAAATTATTTTCGAAAAATTAATCATTATTTCTTGGAAATTATTCTTTAAATAGAACCGATTAGTAATGATTTGTAAAATCCGAGATTTTGTTTATTTCTGTGTACATAAGGTAAATTAAAATTTGGAACAAGCATTTTCATGATGAAAATAGTGTCTATTAGATAAAATAGAAACTTTCTTCAAGAAGGATGTTTTCCTGGAATGGAAGAGCGGGAATTTATTCTAAAATTAAACCTTTAGTCCTAACAAGGGTAAGATGTACTTTTGAACAAAAGTGGTGTATTAATTATTTCGTTAGAACCCCTCGATCTTCATTATCTTTTCATGAGGGGTTGGAAATCGTGCCCAGAGAAAGAATTGTCGACCGTTTTGAGATTTACCCAACCGAGTTTTGTGTTAGGATCTTCAGAGTTGTTACAGAGAAAATACAAAATGCCCCTTTGTTTTTGTACAACAATAGTCTATTGTTACGATCATCATAAACAAGTTTTATAATTAACCAACACTAATTAATTGATTTTTTGAAAATTACTTCATGTGTGCTAATTGGTCTGACGGAAATTTTAATTCTTAATTGGCATTCAACACAAATAAATTATAGTAAACTGAATTAGTTCTTGAAATAGTAACTTATAGTTACTTTTTTATTATTTATACTTATATATATACTTAATGAGTAACTGAAAAATACAATTATTGCGCAATCAATGCATTTGAATAAAAATAAAGATGAAACAATCTTTATTCAACCATGAAATCATCATTTTTATTCAAATGCGTTTAAAAATTGTATTTTTGTGTCCAACAAAATTAAAAATAGAAACTAGAGACGAAATAACAGAAAATATTCTCAGAAGCAATTTTTAGAGAACGAAAAAGTGATTTAAGATGTCGGTTCAATAAAACTTTGAAAAGTCATTTTTGAGAAGGAGAAATACGAAATTGTTTTAAGTCGAAAAATTAAAAGAACAAAAAAATTTAATTTTGTTGTAAAATTGTAAATGGTTGTTAATCGTTTAAAGCAGACTGTAGGCAATTTTAAAGGATTAAAAATTAGACAAATCTAATTAGAATTAAGGCCTTGTGGATTAAAATTGCTGCGGATTCTTTTAATCAATTTTACGTGAATTAGGATATTGTGAGAAGTAGAAATAAATTCAACTAGGAAAAAGGTTGTTGACGTGAATACCCCTAATAACCTTTTCAAATGTTATATTCATTATTACTTTTTATTTATATCAATTCAGAAAATAATTTTCTCCCCTAAATTTCCTGCTGCGAAAGCCGACGAAAGCAAGATGAATGATGGTCAATTTGACCATTTCTACGGAAACTCTCATAATCTTAACAATGATATAAAAATAACGTGTTATATGTGAAAGAAAAAATGAAACAGCCAAAAGGAATAAACCAAAACGTCAAAAATTAAACGAAAAAACGAAAAACGAAATAAACCAAAGCGAAATAAACCAAAAGGAAGTAAGCCAAAACGAAATAAAACAAAGCGAAATAAACCAAAACGAAGTAAACCAAAATGAAATAAACCAAAACGGAATAAACCAAAACCAAATAAGTCAAAACGTAAAGAAAGAAGGAAGAAAAAAAATGAAACAAAAAAAGAGACAAAAAAGTTAAAACAAAACTAAACTGAAACAAAAAAGAGAAGATAAATAATAAATTAAACAAAACAATCAGGAACTACGAAAGAAATAAAAAATCGTAAAGAAACGGAACAAAAAACAAAAGAAAGAGAAGAATATAATATTAAAAAAAAAATTTGTTTACAAATAGATTAAAAAAAATATTTTTTATTTTTGAAATATTACCCAACAATTTTTCATTACAATTTCGCAATAAAGTGCTAAAAGATTTAATAATTGTTACGTTCTACCTTAAATTTGTCGAAATTGGAATAAGAGCGATTTTCAGACTTGAACTTTGGCACAATTGAATATCTCATCGGTATTCTAATTTTCAGTAACTTCCCGATTTATCCAATTATCAACGATTTCAAATTTCAGTTTATCTAATTATCAACAACCACAACTTTCCATTCATCCAATTTTCAACTCTATGAAATTTCGATTCATTCAATTCTCAACGGGTTCGAATTCAAACTGAGCGTAAATTAGAATATCCCAAGTGAAAATTTGCATGTTCTGGGTTCTGAACAAAGTCGCATGTTCAATTAAACAAAAAGCAGGACGCATTTTTAATCACAATTTGATTATATAAAATTAAAACCTTTTTTAAATCTCATCGATAACGTGTTTTTACATTTTTTGTTTGTTTTGTTCTTTGTCAATACAACAATTTATTTATTTATTTATTTATTATAGAAATACAATAAACAATTTCTTTATTTATTTATTATGAAAATACAATAAACAATTTATTTATTTATTTATTATAAAAATACAATAAACAATTTCTTTATTTATTTATTAATAAATAAATAAATAAATTGTAGTATTATTTATGTATTTGCACAATTAGTACTGCAATAAAGTAATATGTTTATAATTTACCCACATAGCACAACATATTGCCTAAATATTGCCTCAATGTTACCAGGAATATTTGCAATATTGCGACGCAACATTAAGGCAATTTTGCAGCAACATTAAAATGTCCGCCATACAATAACATTGCAGAATAATATTGCAGTAATGTAGCAGTGTAATATTATGGCAACATTGCTTGTAATGTTGTTGCAATGTTGCAGTAGAATATTCTGTCAACATTACTTAGTAATACTGCTGCAATATTGCAGTATAATATTGTAGAAATATTTCAAAGTTATGTTTATGCAATATTGCATACTAATATTGCCGCAATATTGTGTCAAACTTTTGCCTAGTATAAAAATTATTATATTTAGCTCAACGCAATATTGCTGCAATGTAAAGAGAATATTCCATAGTAATTTTGCTGCAAGTTTGCTGCAATGTTGCAGCAATATTTTTTTCAGTAGTTGTACAATTTTTTATACTATGAAAATTTTTGACACAATATTGCCACAATGCTGCAGCAACATTACTATGCAATATTACCACAATAAATCACTGCAATGTTGCAGCAACATTACAAGCAATGTTGTCATAATATTACACTGCAACATTATTGCAATATTATTCTGCAATGTTACTGTATGGCGGACATTTTAACATTGCTGCAATACTGCCTTAATGTTGCATCGCAATATTGCAAATATTCATGGCAATATTTAGGCAATATTGAGGCAATATTGAGGCAATATTTAGGTAATATTTAGGCAATCTATTGTGCTATCTGTGTTAGTACATTAGTAACACTAATAAGTAAACAAAAATACTTCTGTTTTTCGAAATTTAATTTTCTCTGGAGCAGATTTGGGGAAAACGGATTATGCTTTTTTGGAGTTTAACAAAGAAAATGTGCATGAATATGTTTACAAGTTTTGGCCTCAAGTTTGTTGTGTAAGAATGGTAGAAGCCACAAACGTTTGCCTAGCCGCGGGGTAAATTCTTAGTCGTTTGATACTCGAAGCACGAACTCGATTCTCCGAACGCTGGAGGCACCCCACCCACTCTGGAAAACGTCGTCCGCCTCTAGCTTTGCTCTACCCAGGCTTAGGGTAGTTTGAATTAAGCCCATGTAGACAACTCGTTATGTCGTTACGTAGCCGAGGCAACGATACAGCCCGAACGAGGATCTCGGACTGGATAGTCGTTATATCTTTCACTTGCTTGATTTTGCGATGAGGGTCACTGGAGACAAGAAGGTTGTTGACCACGTATCTTGTCCACTGTCTTCAGCATTTGCTTTGTTAGATATCACTTAAGAGTTGCTTCACAAATCTGGCTCCAGTGCTCCCAACAACCAAAAGCTAAAACACTAACCAAGGGTTCTTTATTCTATCCAGTAAAACCCATTTCTCGAAATTATTGCAACTGAAAAGCAAAATTAGTCTCATTTTTTATTATCAAAAATTAGTCTCTTTTTCTTATTACAAAAAATTAGTATTTTTTTCATTACTAAAAATTAGTATTCTCTTCATTACTAAAAATTAGTCTCTGTTTTGGCTTAGGGTTCAAACTAGGTCCAAGTTTGGTCTTGAAAATGAACCAGGTGGAAAAAATGATCGGAAACTATTTCAAAGATAACTTCATTCTTGAAAAAAGAAATGTAAAACAACCTTTGTGAAGTTTTTGTCATAATTGTTTTTAAGGAATTGTTTCATCTAGAAAAATAGGCCAAATTTTTGTCCTAAAAATGAATTTGGACCGAATTTTTGTTTGAAAATTGAAATTAGGGCGTTTTTGTCTGAGAAATGAAATTAAGGTAATTTTTCGACTTAAAATTGAAAATATATATTTTTATTTATTTTTATATTTACTAATTTAATGATTATTAATAATTTAATATTATTTAAAATTATATTTTAATATCTCTTATTTAAAGTTTAACAGGGATTTGTTTCTTAAATTAAAATGACTTATAAATTATAATTTTTTGAACATGGTACATTTACGGACTTGTGGTTTACTTGTTAACGTTTTTTTTTTTAATTGTAGGAGGCCCTAGATAACAAACTGTTGTTAAAGTGACGTTGGTTGAACGATGAAAGCATTTACACTGTAAAAGAGTTCAAAACACGCATCTTGATTGTGTTGGCGCATGCGCAGAAGTGCACAATAAATGCTGCCAACTCAAGAAGTACGAACGCGCTCTTTTAGTCATAAGAAATGAGTGCGTTATTGTCGAATTTAAGTTGGCAGTACCTACTTCAATCTTTTGCGCAAGCGCAAATGTATTAAATGTAGTTCAAGTACCTTGTACGGTAAGAACTAAATTAAAACTGTGCAATTAAAAATTATAGCAATAGAAACTATGGTAAAAAAAGTGTAATAGCTATCAAATGATAATAATAAACATGAAATAATAAAGATGAATTAATAAAAATGAAATAATAGAGATGAAATAATAAAAATGAAATAATAAAGATGAAATAATAAAAATGAAATAATAGAAATGAAATAATAAAAATGAAATAATAGAGATAAATTAATATAACTGTAATAATAGAGACAAAATAGTAAAAAAAAAAATAATATAGATAAAAATAATAGAGAAATAAAAATAGCTAATTGATAAAAGACTCGATTTGAACCTTAATTGGAATATTGTCCCAATTTCGAACTAGATTCGCTTTTGCAATGGAATTTCACTCCTAATTGGATTACAATTCATCTAAGGAAATTCTACTTCAAAAATAGATGACAATTTCATTGTTGGCATGAACTCTCACTATATTTAATGAAATTAACTTTCAATCTAGTTTCGATTTAATTTCATTTGAAGAGTAAAATAAAATGTAGCTTCCCTTTTATAGTTTAAAATGTTGAAATTCGTAACAATAGTTCAGTTTATTCAAGTGAATGATTTTTCATTTGTTAGACGGTTTAGTAAAATTTGATTTTTTTCTTTTTATTTTATTTCAGTGATAAGCGAAATATTTCATTTGTTGAAAAGTTTTCAGTTGAAAAAAAGTTTAAATAATCGAGGGCAATGAGTTGATACATATAAAATTGAAATTTCGTATTGTGCTCGAAATTAATTGCAAACAATTTATTGGGAGAAAAATATTTTGTATATTCGAAACTATTTTTTGTATTTGATATTCTTTCTTCTATTCAACATTATTTTTTGTATTCAACATCATTTTTTTGTATTCAACATCATTTTTTTGTATTCAACATCATTTTTTGTATTCAACATAATTTTTTGTATTCAACATAATTTTTTGTATTCAACATCATTTTTTGTATTCAACATTATTTTTTATGTTCAAGATTATTTGATGTACTAAAAATTATTTTGGTGATTCGAAATTATTTTATGTATTTGAAATTATTTTCTCTATTTGAAATTATTTTATGTATTTGAAATTATTTTCTCTATTTGAAATTATTTTATGTATTTGAAATTATTTTCTCTATTTGAAATTATTTTCTGTATTTCAAATTATTCCCTAAATATGAAATGATTTGAATCACTTGTTCGTCAATCAATTGCTTTTTTGGAAACGATTTTCCCTTTCTTACAAAAATAATTTCATTCCACATCTATATTTTTGCTATTTTTTATGGTTAATTATCAGATTCTGCTAATTATAATACATGTGGAAAATCGTGCTGAAGCATAATTCAAGTATACTTCCAGACATTAAACTTTAGCCACGAACACTTTATTAACGAAAGAGCTTATGCCCTTACATGATTATAAAAACTCAAAAATAATAAAAGCGAAATAAGAATTTCAAAAATACGATTTTCAAAAAAATTTTACCACCCAAATTTTTAGAAATGTCATTTGGTCAAATTGGTCTTAAAAATCAACATTCCGCCAATCATTTACAAATTTTTAATTCAAAGCTCAATTTACATGAGTAAAGAAATTTTGCATCCTCCTTTTAAAATTTTAAAGAGAAAGAACATCATTTTTCTTTTCTTCTGATTTTTTTTTGTTTTTTTTTTAATATTTTCTGTTTTCACGTCGCTTAGATTGATGAACTGTCATTTCTTCACTGTGACTCGATATGAGTGCACAAAGTTACCCTGGAGGCAGGTTTCGAGTGATTGGTTTTCAATCAAAACCATCTGTATGGTTCAAACTATCACTGAGATTTTTCCGTAGAAAACTATATCTTAGAATTAAGTATATGGGTTAGCTTCTTTAAAGTATCAGTTTCATTAAATCTGCTGCAAGTTTTTCATTCAATCAATTTTAATTTTGCATTCAATCAATTATGTAAATTTTGCATTCAATCAACTGTCATAGATTTTTCATTCGATCAACTGTAAATTTTGCATTCAATTAAGTGTAAATTTTGCATTCAATCAACTGTAGATTTTGCATTCAATCAACTGTAAATTTTGCATTCAATCAACTGTAGATTTTGCATTCAATCAACTGTAGATTTTGTATTCAATCAACTGTAAATTGTTCATTCGAAAACTGATCATTTTTCATTCAATTAGCTGTAAATTTTTATAGACAATATAAAAGACAAAATTTTAATTACTGATCATTCTTTCAAGACTCCTTTCACTTTTCCTTCAAGGTATGGAAATTTTGGCGAAAATTGAACCGTGACTGAAGAAATTTTGTCCAACTCTTACATTAGATTAATTAAACAGATAAGTCTTCAGTTAAACAACTGGATCTTAATTCCTTAATTTTGTATAAGAATAGAGAGCGCTGAGAATCTTTTTTACAATTTTGATTGAAAGTAATGAACGTCTTTTATTATTCTTCAAAGAAATGTATTTACTTCTCTCGAATGGAATTTCGATTTGCAATCATCAGCTTATTGTAATTTGAATAAAAGAAAAATACAAGCCAGTATCAATGTTTGATTTTTCAATTGAAAATTTCAATTAAGTGAAATTGTGTATATATACATTATAATAATATCGACATAATGTACATATTATAATATGTACATTATAATAATATCGACAATTATGAAATAAAGTCAAATTACAAGAAGTTAATTGAAATTGATTACAATTTTGTATTGAACACTGGATAGTAAAATAAAACGATTTTTTATTGGAAATGTGAAAGTGCAATAGAAACAAATGAAAGCAATAGAATCAAAT
>WNHD01003907.1:0-15348 GCA_011057455.1 Ganaspis sp. Gsp50
TTCTTAGGAAGACACATTTATTGGGCTGAAGCTTCAAATTGTCTTCTCGCAGCCGATTGAACAACCTTCGAGCTCGTTTATCATGTTGTTCAAGAGTTTCCGAGGTTATAATAATGTCATCAAGATAAACAATCGCCTCATCATCAGACATGGTGCTTAGCACGTTATTGAGTAGCCTCTGAAATGTCGGAGGGGCGTTTTTGATCCCCATCGGCATTCGATGATACTCAAAGTGTCCATTTCGTGAGGAAAAGGCTGTTTTGTGTCTATCGTCGGGGAGTGTTTCGACTTGGTGAAATCCACTAGCAAGGTTGAATACAGTGTAATATCTAGCTCTTCCAAGGGCGTCAAAGGACGAATTGATGTTGGGGAGGGAGAAGGCGTCGCCGATAATTTTCTCATTTAACGCGCGATAGTCTACTGCCACTCTCCATTTCTTTTCGCCAGATGCGTCAAGTTTCTTGGGTACGATGAGGAGCGGTGCATTGTTCGAAGACGTTGAGGGTCCTATCAAACCGCTGTCTAGTTGCTTTCGCAGTTGGGTATCGATTTGTTTCAATGCCTCGTTCGGCGATCGATATTGTTTTCTATGCACCACTTGGTCATCAACAGTTGGAATTCGATGTTGGAACAAATGAGTGCACGAAAGTTTTTCTCCATTTAGATGAAAAATATCTGCATAATCTTCAACCCATCTCATGACAATGTCCTTTTCTTCTGGGTTCATGTGAGAGGTGTGCAATGCATCTTTAATTAACCTTTTGAACCCTTTTTGAATAAGAAATTTGGACACCTTCAGGAGGGTTTTCGATTTCAGAATCTGTGGTCTCTTCACCTGGGAATCTACAGAAGTCGAAAGGAATTAACTCCTGCGTGTTTATTTTAAACTCGATGTCTTCCTCTGTGGTGTTTATTGCCATGGCGTGGCAGGTGCCGTTTTGGCTAGAAACTACTGCCTCTCCCAGATATACACCTTCAGGGGTTTGCATTAGGGGAAGAAATCCTTGTTTCAGTTCGGGATTAACGATGTCAATGGCTACAGGAGTTTTGGTTCTGGACTTTATCCAGAATACTCTAGAAAAGGGTTTAATTTCAGATCTTAGACATTCTCTGGCTGCTCGTGACTCCTTGTCTATAAACGGAATAGGGGTCACTGGTTTAGACACTGTGATCAAAGAATTATGTCTAAATGAAATTTGCGCCTGCTCTTGACGTAGGTATGGTCTACCTAAAATGCCATGCGTAGAAATTGGGAAATTGTTTCTGACAGCATGGAACTGTACAGATTTATTTAGGATGGTGAAATTGATGATCCCTAGTGTTTCGACTGTGTGATCTGTGATTCCAGATATCTCAATACACTTGCTTTGATCAAGCGTAAGTTCGGGTTTCAAAACACACAATTTCACAAGGTTCGTGTCCGAACCCGGTTCCACAAGAAAGTTCATCCTATCATGCCTAAATTCTGGAGCTTCCAACTAAACTACTGGTGAGTCTAGTTGAAGGGTGGCGGTGTTTTCGGTCTCGGTTCTTGCTCTAAAGATCTTACCGAATTTTCCGCAAAGTGTACGTTCCTTTGACGCTGAGGGTTGGGACTCGGCGGCGCGTCTGAGCATCGAGTCTGGGGAAAGTTTAAATTTTCCCGAGGGGCAGGAGATGAGTCTCTAATTGGAGTTTGACTCGTTTTGTATTCTTGCGAGGGCCTGTTATAGTTAGGCGACTGCTAGTAAGGCGCTTGATTGTACTGTGAAGGGCGAGGAGGGGCGGTGAAATGTCGGAAGGACTGCTGGTTCGTATTCGGAGAGGATTGGGGCATCATGGGCCTATAAAACTGAGCGAATTGCTCCGGTGTAAATCGAAGAACATTCGCTTTAGCATTATTTGCCCTTAATGAAGAGGTTATCTCGTGATCAAATTCTTCGCCTTTCGACAGACGGGCCGAATTCCATCCTTTCCATCTGTCGTGAGTAAGGACTGGAGGGTCTTGCGCGTTCTTCCGCACGGTTTATGTGGTACGACGTTCCGCGCGATTTCTCCGAGAAATTTTGTCTCTCTTCCGCCCTAACTGCGAGTTCAAGGGCTTCTTCCAAATTTCTTGGATTGCGAGAGTCAACGAAAGTCGACATCTCCTCTGGTAAACCCCTAATAAAAGATTCTAACGCGCAATCTACTACGGGCTGCATGATGATATCTGTTTCGGAATGCACTCGTGCACGCCCACTTTCCGTCGGTTCCGTAAGCGTCCTATTGTATTTTTCTTCCAGAGCATGCTTAGCTCCGCTAATTAGACCTTGTAAGCGATCGTAGTAATCACTTACAGTTTCCGATACCACTTGTTGAAACATTTATCACGGCAGCTTTCCCGAGCTGCTCCCTTTCGTTTACTGAACACAGCCTTTATCAAGGCTGGTTCGGTCGCGTCAGTTATAAATACTGACCCATTCACAACGTTTTGAATGAATTCTCTTAAGGGGGGGTTTCGACCATCAAAAGTGGGGATGTGGTAAGTGCTCTGCTGCAGGGTCAGGCACTCAAGAACGGAGGTCATGGCCGTACTTGTGTCGTGATTTGATTTATGGCTTGTTGGATGGATATGTTGTAAATTTCATTTCCAGTCAGTGGTCCTGAACCACCGCCATTTTCGTTTCCAAGCATTTTGAGTGATTATGATTTTAGTAATTTTATGTTCAATACTATGTTTAATACTAATTTAAGTGTTAGTTGCTGATTCCAGTTGTTAGTTTTTACGTGTACCCTTATTTCTAAATGTACCCCAACTTTCAATCAGCGTATAGGGTGTTCTCAGCGGTGGTATGGCTTCGCCACCGCGGAAAATACCTGCTGCTTTCTTCTAGGGGTGGAACGATCAGGGAATTCGTATCTTCTATTAGTCTAACCTCAACTTCTGAAAGAGATTCTCGAGTTCAGTAATAGTTGCTTTTAAATGTACAGTCCTATCGTTTGTCGTGCCTATGAGTTTAGTATACCATTCGGCCTTTTTCTGCAACGCGTTCAATTTTATTTCTAATTGACGATTTTGTTCGCATAGAATAATGCAACTATTTACTAAAATATTCATTCGAGAGTATATCCGGGATATATTCTCCTGAGAGTATTCAAATCTGACGATTTCTTGGTTTGGGCACATTGAATAATATCGTTTTAGCCTGAGTTTACGCAATTCTTCAACCAATGAATCGATTTCCCCCTGTTGGTTGGCAACCTTTTCCTGTAGTTTGTCGACGGATAATAACAATTCTTCATTAGCACCTGACAAGGTTGCTAACCATTTGAATAGGAAATTCACTCGCTTCTCCAGGCGCTTAGTGTTACACTCTAGGGATAAATGATAAATACCTAAAAGCTTGCAGTATTCTTCGACGTATTCGAGTTGATCTACTAGCTCGGTCCACTCATCCCTAGATAAACTTAGTGGAATTCCACTTGGCTGAGGGAGCATTAGAGTTTTAGTGCCTAACAGTTTCAGATGCAATAACCGCCTGAGCTATAAGGTTTTTCGACACCGCGGAAAATACCTTTTCCTTACTTTTTCTACACTAGTATTTTATGCATGTACCTCGGAGATCATGATTAGTCAATAATTACAACATCGCTATCATACTCTTCCGTGGTACTGTAATCGTGACCTGAGAGGTTAGAATTTGGTGTGGTTGTGTTATGATTTTGTTGTGATGGACCGGGAACAGGATTTTCAGGTCGAACTGGTCTTGTGTGATTTTCTTGTTCAAAAGCTAGTCTACGCAAGTTCAATGCGAGTTCGATTTCTAGGTCAATTACTTCGTACTCTAGGCTGTCGAATTGTCGGTGCTACTCTACACGCTGGTCGGACTTTGATTGGTGGGTCTACGAGATTTTTGTAGATCACGGAATGTGGAGTAGTGGTGATTGGGTTATGTTCTATGGATTGCCCGCCGTGCTTTTCCCTGTGCGCTTACGTTTTCTCTTATTTTTGGACACGAGAACGGGCTGAGTAGACATTGTGCTACGTCATCCTAGATGTACTCAGAAACGAATTAACTCGAATTTTAATTAAAAGGAATCAAAATGTGAAATACTACAGCTAGATGAATGAGCCAAATATCGGGTCGCTAACACTATTCCTAGGTAAAACAGGGTTTAAACAAACTCTGCTCAAAAAGGTCTTGGTTGTTCTACATGATCTTCCAATCAAAACAATTTTATAGAAAAATCCAAGAATTATGCAACTAATCCCTACTTCGCACGGAACCTTTTCTTTCGCGGGGAGCTCAAACTCAACCAGCTTTTTCCGACTTTTCTGAAATCCAAGGAGAATAAAATTTTCCTCTAATTTCGCTAGTTCGGAAGTCCGCAGGGCCTTGCGATCTCGCGACAAAATACTAGGCAAACAGCTAGCAGGGACCACCATCTTTTGAATCTAAAGAATTTCCTTGATTCAATAGTATCGTGTTTTCATAATTTCTCAGATTCTGTTTTAATTGTTTATTACTTCTCGGATTTGCGAAAGACTTATGCGATGTATGACTAACCTGTCAACTAACTACAGAATTGCAGATTAGGCGGTCACAAAAGTCGTTCGGATCAATTTTAGTAAGACAACACTGGACCAGGTTGAATTGGGGCTTGCTCAAAGCAGACCTGCCACATAGAGACCTTCTACCCCCAGAATTCCAACTTCGATTCCAGTTACTGTCTCGTAGCGCGGATCCAGAACATAGAAACAAATTTGGACTCCGTTTACAGGCAAATAGACCACACCCAGAGTCTGTACGTATTCGTCATGGATGGATTCGTCGTCTGGTTCTCCCCAGATCACACAGCTATCACTAAGTTCAGACCAGCAAATAAAATTTTTATTTACGCTTGTGTCAACAGTGATAAAAGCAAATCCGAAGGGGAAGTTACAGGAGTGAATTTCGATATAAGCATCTTCGAGATTAGCAGTGTCGTTTAAAACGGAAACTGTCATTACCGATGAAAAGCATTTTCTTTTTCTTCACAACTTACTACTTAAATTTTTGATTGAGACCTTTATACTAGTTATGTTTCTCGTATAATGCTCAAAACGGATTCTAGTATGTCCTCAAAAGTTTCAAGTTGTTGCGAAGCTTTTTCGGACTTTGTATGGGAAGTGGGTTCTGCTACTGCGCTTACTTTATCGAAGAAAAAATTCTGACACTCGCACCGCGATACTAGTTGGTTTGTTACGGCCGTGGTATTATACTTGGAAGCTGAAATATTTTCTGCAATTCTAGAGGCAGCCTTTTTCTGAGCTCTCCTAATTTGTTCTCTAACTTGCCTTCCAGCCCTACGCTTGTTGATGGTTCTCAGTAGCGATAGAAAATTGGGCGACTGAGGCATTGGAATACATAAAAGAAATAGTCCATAAATTTGATTTAATACAAACTTGCTTCTTGAATCCCTTCCGCTCCAATTATTGCGTAGTTATAGTCAAGTATTTCCTCGTAATTTCCGTCTAAAACATTGAAACGAATCTGAACTCCGTTCACGAATAAATGGACTACGCCTTCTGTGAGAACGCTTTCGCCATCTATGTATTCTTGCTCAATATCAGGGAGGATTAAACAGTTTTCGCTGAGTTCTGATTCATAAATAAAATTTTTCTTTATGCCGGGTTTAATGGAGGCGATTGTGTATCCGCCAATGAGATTATCCTAGAAAATTAAGGATAGAGGTCCTTCCTCGTTGTTAGTGATATTCGAAACGGGAACTGGCATCGCCGGCGAGTGTTAAATATATTGTTATTACAAGCCTGCTTCGCGAATTCCTTCCGCTCCATTGGATAGGCGTAATCGAACATTAACACTGTCGCGTAGCAAGATGCTCTTGTTTTAGTGAAAAAAAATTTTCGTGTCAACAAGAAGATGGGAGTAAATCTAATGATGAATTTTCGGAGCCATGTCTACCAGCGATAAATCGCGGAGCCACGTCTACCAGTACTCTTCACCAAAGATCATTTATCAAAATCAATTAATTGATTTTTGATTTTACCACTTAATGTTGAGTTTTACAAAGTGAAAATTTGGATGGGACTATTGTTATATTTACAATAGTAGCGTGCTACAGATAAACCATTTGACTGTAACCTGTGGCAAGGTTACGTGCAACAAGTAGCGTGTCAGACAGCAACGCGACAACGTATCGCCACCGCTGCCACCATCAGCTTGTTACGTTCCGGAAAAATGATTATTTATTTATTTTATAATTCTGAAAACGTTGGAGGCTCCAAGCTGCTCCAAGTTTAGCACTTGACCAAATTTAGTTTTATTTTTATGGGGTCGATTGTTCTCTTTTAAAAGTTGCTAAAAGCACACACTGATTGAAAGTTTATAAAAAGTTTAAATAATGATTAAAACACAATTTAATTCCCCTTTAAAATTAGTTTATTAATTATAAGGAAGGGATACACTAAAAAGTGAATTTACAAGAATAGAAACAAACCTTAAAGTTACTCACAATGAATGTCTTACACTCTACCGTAGGAAGAAGGCGTTCGTTACAATTTTCTTCCGTCGGGCAAATTTTATTCACTCCTTCACTCGTTCTTTGATTTTGTCCCGTGGATTAAAGTGCTAGGCTGCACTCGTGGGCCGCTTGCTTTCAGGATGGTGCAGGTACTTTACGTACGGACTGACCGGTTTTTTGAACAAAATTTAGAATTTCCTTATTTCATGAAATTCCAAATTCACCCGAAAGAAGTCCCGCGTGGACTCTGTCGATCTCGAGAATTTAGTTTTAATTATCGTCTGACACAATGAGCCGACAAACAGACGGACGATATCACACTTAGGCTCGACTGTACACACACAACCAGGCTAGAGCCAGGAAAGGTGTTTTCAGTTTGGAGACGAAAGATGTACTGCAGGTGAATCGTTTTCTCGAGTCTCCCCTACGTATCAAACGCAATGGTAAAAAGTGGGAAATTTTGATGATTCTGTGTTTTGAATTACAGGTAGGATTAGGCTAGATCTGTTTCTAAGTTGTGTTTTTGCTGAAACAGAATTTTACAGGAAGTGCTCTAATGAAATTAGAGAGCACTGCTCGCGAGCTTGTGTGTTAAAGTTGGAAATTTTACGTTCGAGAATTCATTGCTATTAAATCATTTTATTCCAAAGTTGCTAGAATGAAATTTACTAACAATTTCCTTTTGTAAAATATTTTATTTTAATGTGCAACTTATTCTCTGATAACTATTTCATTGCTATTGTCAATCAACAGAATTCACTTCTGTAACTATTGATATTGTCATAGTTATAGTGGTAACCATTAATTGGTGCATTGGTCGAAATTCTAGTTGAATTTTTGTAGAGCTTGATTTTTCAATCAGCTGTCGCATGAGCACGTGCGTCTGTTTTCGCCTGTATATTCTGTTTCTTAGCCGGGAGAAGGAAAGGAAGAGAAAAGAGCGAGAACTGAAGCGTAAAAATGATGGCTGCCGGTATTGTTACTTGACACGCAGTGGCGTGCCTAGGGTTTCATCTGTGTGTGTTCGCGTCTACGACAGAATCCTCACGTGTAGTGGTAACTACCCAACATCCATAAGCCGCGCACCCACAATGCTCCAGCACAACAATCATGAGTGCGGACGATATTTTAATTCTAAATTTTATGCATTTTTCTTCCAGCACACCTCTCATTCATTGCAACTTTGGTAACATTTTAAATCGTGTAGTTGTTTAGCTACTTTACAATTGATGATAATTTCTAATTATTATAATATAGTCACTATAGTAATATGATTATTATAATATTATGATATAATTACAATGCATTATAATATTTATGATGTATTTTCAATCCCAATTATCACAACAACCAATCACTACAATAACCTACTACATCATTATACAATTAAAAGCTCAAAATAGAATTATAATCCCAAAGATACTGTTATGGTCCAAAATACAATTACGACCCTACACTGAAAAAATCTTGGGTGACTGGCGCTCCCAAATGTTGGAAGGTAATTATTCAGCTAAGTTCACACTTTCTTTCTCGCATGGATTTTAAAAGAGTGAAGTTAGTTGAATAACGTTCTTCCCACACTTGGGAGCGCTGGTCGCCCAAGATTTTTTCAGTGTAGGAATACAATTATAATCCCAAAAATACTATTATGGTCCAAAATACAATTACGACCTTAAAAGTATTAATTACGACCCTAGAAATACAATAATAATCCCAAAAATACTATTATGGCCCAATAATACAGCCACGATTCTAATAACAATATTACGACCCTGGTCGCACCATTACGACTCGCCATAACCCCAACAACGTTGTTACGACTTGTTACGACCCCAATAATAATATTACGACCTTGATGCCAACATTACGACTCGCTACATGTCGTTAATGCTAAAATTGTAGCCATTTATTAAAATGCTATTTATTTCTAATTTTAGTTTTAAAATTTTCATAACACTGTAGCATGTTGGTTGCATTGCAAAATTTTGTTACAGTGTCACTTCAATAATTCTTATTACATGCATATATAGCTATATTTCAATTATAATCCCTGAAATTGATTATTGTATAATTTTATAGTCCTAATTCTCGTTCCGAGCTCGAGTTGAGCATGAAAAATGCTGACACACATGTTTTCTCATGGCATTAAATGTCTGTCGTCGAGACAATTTCTTTACTATGTGGCCATGCAAAATATGATTTATACTATGTAACATATTATATTCTACATTACATTTATTGAGTGTCTTTGAATTGTTTTTGACATTTTCATGAGAATTTTTTTTTATTTTTGAACGAATTCTCATAAAATCAGTTTGTGCTTTCTAAAGAATTTCTGAATTTTTTAAATTGTACTTTGAAACGCTTTAATTTGTTTTTGATGTGCTTTTAACTTTTCTGAAATTTTTGTTCTCTCGATAAATCTTGATTTGTCCGGATATCGTTGAATTAAAACACAAAATGAATAAGAAAGGTATAAACGACATGAGTACGGAAAAATTAGGGGAAAAATTAGTAGAATTAAACAACAGCGAAACAGTTTTTAAGAAATTAGAAACGGAACTCCAAAAACGAACGAAAGAATTAGAGATGAAACAAGGCGAAAATCTTATTTTAGAAGCAGAAATGAAATTATTACAGTAAAAATTCGCGGAACTAAATTTAAAAAATGAATCCAATAAAACTTCAATTCCTAATCATTCCCAAGAAAACTCTCGTGATGAAGCACAAAGCGGAAGATTAAGCGATTCACAGAATGGTAGATTTGACAAACAACGAAACGAAAAATTTAACGAATATCAAAACTTTAGCTTTAACGAAAGATTCAATGAGCAACATAACAATAGGTACAACGAACCACGAAACGATAGATTATCCGATCCTGAAAACACAAAATTCAATGAGCCACAAAACACGAAACAATTCCATATATCTAACCCATTCTTGCACGAAACTGAAAGTTGGGTTCCAAATTCTAGCATCATAAGAGAAAGCCTCTCTGTGATTCCTCATTTTGATGGTACTGATGTTTTTAAATTCGTCCGAGCCGTTAGAAGAATAAAAAATCAATTGCCACTTAGATTTCAAGAAGAAATAGTTAGACTATTAAAATTAAACTTTCCGACAGAGCTTGTCTCGCCGTCGGCGACCAAGAATTTTATACTATCGAAGAGTTTCTAACACGACTCAAAATAGTCTTTGCCACACACTGTTCCTCAAATTACTATAGAGGACAATTATCAAACTTAGCGAAAAGAAATAATGAAAATATTTTAGAATTTATTGAAAGATTCGACTCAATCGTGACAGCAATAAAAGACTCCCTTTGTCTCGAAGCAGGGATTAATACGTTAACATCACACGAAACCGAAAAACTAGAAAAGGAATTCGCACAAGAGTTTTTCTTTGCTCTTCCCCCGTATTTCCGTCAATACACGAACCAATCAACAAACGATATTAATGAAGCTTATAACGAAGCAATTAAAGCAGAAAAGAGACTCGAGATCGACCGAGAAAAGTACCCCCGCCATAATTTCCGAGACTTAAGGAACCAACAAAATTTTCAAAATAGAAGAAACCCCGAATACGTGCCAAATATTTCCCAAAACTTTTACTCAAACCGAGCAAATTTTGATACAAAGGTACTCGGAAACGAAACTGAAAACTTCAGAAATACACGTTACGACGCACAAAATAGTCGCGATTCTGATTATCCTAGGAACCCTATTCGAAAGGATAACGCGAACCCCCGATATTTCAGAAATGACCAATCAAATTTAAGTAACCCAAATGAACCTTATAACCCAAGGTTTAACCCAAACCAGCATCCGAGAAACCCGAGATTCGATCAATCCTACAGAAACCCAGAACAAAATTTTGGGAACCAACGCGAACTTTTCAACCAACAAACTTTCCAAAATTTTTACCCTAAAACTCAAGAAAACGAAAATGCTTGGAAACAAATTCAATGCGATTATTGCAAAAACGCGGACACACTATAGATAAATGTTTTACTAGAATAAACCGAGAGAAAAAAACAAACCCAAACACTTATCAAGACTGGAAACAAATTCAATGCGACTATTGTAAAAAATATGGACACACGATAGATAAATGTTTTACTAGGTTGAACAGAGAACAGTATACAAATCCGGAAAACTACCAGAACTTCCAAAACAAAACAGACGGGAACTTTGGCGTGAACAGAACCCGTCAGGCGAATTTTTCATCCACGAAAAAATAAATCTAGATTTAAATCATATACACGTGAACGGAAAAATGCAATATTTTCCCGTAATTAAGATATTTTCAGAACAATTCTTAGGAAAAATAGTAGACTGTATGATTGACACCGGAGCACAACCAAATTTGATAAAAGAACATTGTTTGAAAACGGATACTAAAATAAACTACGATATGAAACCGACCATTAAAGTCATTGGTGGAACACCACACAAAGTAATCGGTATCACTAGACTAAAAATTGATAATTTGGGAGTGTCTGCAAATTTTGTCGTTGTCCTCTCTGTTTCTCCAGTAAAAACAACTGCATTGATAGGATCCCAGTTTTGCGATGAAAATAATTCGATTATTGATTTCGAACCTGAATTTTTTACATTTAATAAAACACCCCATGAATTTGAGAAAGAACAAGTTTGTTTTAGCGAGCGTAAAAGTACAAGTTGGATTGTTGCAAATACACGTAAATGCCTTAAAAAGGGGTATGTCCCAGAATTCGAAATTTTGCCCGGAATCAAAATCGGTAGTATAGAAATTGAAAATTGCCCTGTTGGAAAAGTAAAATAACCGGTTAAATATACTATCTTTGCTGACGCCGAATTTCGTATAACGATCGCTCCTTACGTTGAATTAGATACCAATAAAGTAACCGATAATATAAACATTCCTGTAGATGCTAATCTTAATCAGAACACTACAAATTCGGACGAAATCATAGACCAAACTTGGTACGAGACAAACAAACAGAAACAAATAACTGAATTTAAAGAAATTGAAACCGATCTAAATGACTATTTGAGAAATTTAAGACTTAATTTTTACGAGACTTAGGACGACACTGAAGACGAAATAAAACCTTACGATACCGAGTCTAACTATTCCGATAATATACAAAAATGATCAGAAAACAACACGGGACAAACACTATTTTACATAGAAGAAAATTTAGACTTTAAGCGTTAAACAATCTATACGTTTGACGATATAAGTACGCCCATTTCAAATTTACAAGGTCACGAAAATAAAATCGAAACAATTAAGAATTTAGTCAATATAGATTCCTATGAAGGAGAAACGAAAATTTTAACTGCGGAAATATGCGAAAAATATGCCGATACTTTTCAAATACCCGACTAGAAATTAACTCAAAGATGTACCGCTCAACATTGTATTGAATTAACAGACGAAACTCCTGTACATGTACGACAATATCGATATCCTCAAATGTTGAAAGGAGAAATTGAAAAACACAAATTCTCCATACAACAGTCCATTATGGGTTGTCCCGAAAAAACCCGACAGTTAAGGAAATAAAAAATGGCGACTCGTGATCGACTTTAGAAAACTAAATAAAAAAATAATCTCTGATGCATATCCTATTCCGAACGTTGAAGAAATTGTTTCACAATTATCAGGTTTAAAATATTTGAGCGTGCTTAATTTAGCATCTGGTTTTCACCAAATTACCATGCGAGAATCAGATAAGAGTAAAACAGCTTTTTTAACACCCGAAGGTCACTATCAGTTTACAAGGATGCCATTTGGGCTAAAGAATTCACCCGCGACATTTCAGAGACAAGTCGACATGACATTTCAAGCCTTACAAAATAAAGGAATATGTGTTTATATCGACGATTGTATTATTTATGGAAAAACCTTGAAAGAACATGACGCTAAAATCGAAAAAGTAATCAAATGTTTAAGGAAAGCTAATATGAAATTGCAACCCGAAAAATGTAAATTTTATCAATCTAAAGTAATTTATTTAGGACATGAAATTAGCGCAGATGGCTCCCGACCTGATAAAATTAAAGTAGAAGCAATGCAAAAATGCCCTATTCCCAAAAATCAGAAGAATATAAAACAATTAATCGGCCTTTCAGGATATTACAGGAAATTTATTCCGAACTTTGCAAGAGAAGCCAAACCTCTTTTTAATTTACATAAGAAAAATGTCCCTTTCAAATGGACAGAAAATCATAAAAAAGCTTTTAAATATTTAAAAACCCATTTGACCACGGAACCCCTCTTGAAATATCCTGATTTTGATAAAAAATTTATTTTAACTACTGATGCCTCAAATTCTGCTGTTGGTGCAGTTTTAAGCCAAGTACATGATGGACACAACTTACCGATAGATTACTATTCTAAGAGTTCAAATGATACAGAACAACGGTATTCAACAATCGAGAAAGACTTGTACGCAATGGTCAAAGCAGCCTTTCATTTCAGGTATTATCTCTTCGGGCGAAAATTTACTTTTATAACAAACCATCAACCGTTAGTATGGGTCCATAACCTAAAAGACCCTACGACCAGATTAAAGAAATTCTATTTAAAACTCCGAGATTTCGAATATGACGTTATTTACAAACCAGGACAAACAAATTACGTAGCTGACGCCTTTTCAAGAAATCCTCCGAACCCACAAGTCAACATGTTGACTTTATCATCATCATCATCATCATCATCATCATCATCATCATCATCAGATAACCTCGATAATCTCGAAAAAATTTCAAATCAACACATAATAGTGACAGCCGATGTTCATGCCGAAAATACGCAAGAAATCGATGACGAGACAGACTTCAACGATTCCGATCCATTTCCGCGACAACCCCGTAGAAAAAGAAACGTCAACCAAATTGAAGAAACAGAAGAAGAAATGAGCTAAGTAGAAAACTTAATAAACGAAGATCCCTATGATTCCGATCCATTTCCACAACAAATCCGTAAAAGAAGAAATGCCAATCAAATCGAAGAAACAGAAGACGAAACAAGTGAAGAAAACAACTTGATAGATGAAGAAATAAATGAAGAAAGAAATGAAGAAAAAATGAAGGAATAAATTTGATAAATGAAGAGATAAATGAAGAAAGAAATGAAGAAAGAAGTGAAGAAAGAAATTTGATAAATGAAGAAATTAATGAAGAAACAAGTGAAGAATACAGAAATGAAGATCTAATCGAAAATATGGAAAATAGAAATAGATCAAATGTAGAAGACATCGAAGTTATAAGCGACGACGATAGCAATCAAAGTGAGTTAGAAAACCCCAACAACACAATAGATACATCGAGCGACATTGAATCAAACCTATCTGATGCATCTGATCAACTCGATGTGCAATATGATATCAACATGAGAAACTAATACAACTCCAACCTTATTAAAGTAAGGGATTGTATTTTGACTCACAACGATAATACTTTGTACTTCATAACTTCGAAAAACGAAGCTATAGGCAACGAGCAAAAGAATTATTATTACAAGGAAAACTGCCTCTAGAAACTTCTATCAACGTCGGAGAAGTAAAACACAAAATAGTTTCAAGAAAAGCATTAATCGCAGCTTGTCTAAAAGGAGACAATAACGAAAGAACAAACGTGGATATTCTGACACAATTATTTCAAGATTTATTACAAAAGCTGCTGAGTTTAGACTTAAAATCTCTCAGAGTTGCGAAAACGGAATATATTGGCAACATAGCTTGGGAAACATTCCTCGACTATTTTAAAATTATCTCCGAAAAGTTACCAAACACCAAATTCATATTTTGCAAAGGATTAGTGCGCATACCGGAAGAAAACGAAAGACTTGCAATAATAGCTCTTACACATAAATCCCCTATTAATGGACACAAAGAAGTCTCAAAAACCTATCTTTGTATCAAACACGACGTTCATTGGCCAACTCCAGAAAAGGATATTCAGTTATTTATATCACGTTGCGAAGTTTGTCAAATACAAAAATTAGTAAGAAGAAAGGTAAACCAACCTATGATTCTCACAGATACTCCTGGTGAAGCCTTTGAAAAAATTTCTCTGGATATTGTAGAACTACCAAGATCACCGACTTTAAATAAATACATCCTCACGATGCAATGCATTTTAACAAAATACGTTCTAGCAATACCTCTACAGAACATGTTAGCAACAACTATCGCCACAGCAATTTTAAATAATTTTATTTTTAAATACGGTGCCCCTAAAATTATTCTAACAGACCAAGGTTCAAATTTCAGGTCGTCCTTAATAAAACACATTTCAAAACTTTGCAAAGTAAATCAATGTTGCACGACAGCATATCGCCCGCAGAGTAATGGCTTAATTGAAAGGATGCACCATTCTTTAAAAGAATATTTCAAATTGAAGCATATATCACACGTCTCATTCCTAAACCGGGGAATTTGTATTGATGTTTTCACCTGTTTTCAGATTTAAATTCTTTTCTCTCATTTTAGACTTATTTTGTCCTTTCTTACAATTATCTATATTTCATTATAATTACTTAATTTCAATTAATTAATTCTTACTCTTTTAATCAAATATTTATAAAATTTTTTGAATATGTTTGTCGCATAATAATTATAATTGTGGATATATTGACACCACAACCATTTAATCAATATGCATTTTTCTGTTTGTTTCATTTCTCATTACGAGAAATAAAAACATTTTAAATAAAATAATAAAAAAAAATAAAAGAAATAAAAATTATTAAAAGAATAAAAATCTTATAAAACCAAGTGTTTTTAAATTAATATTGTAATTTCTTTTCAGATTAAAATTCAAAAATAAACAAATTAAAACTCAAAAACAAAATAAACAAACTCACTTT
>WNHD01003908.1:0-11974 GCA_011057455.1 Ganaspis sp. Gsp50
TTTACACGATTTTGTTGTGCATGTTTTTACACGATTTTGTTGTGCATGTTTTTATACAATTTTGTTGTGCATGTTTTTATACAATTTTGTTGCACATGTTTTTACATGATTTTGTTGTGGATGTTTTATTTTGTTCTTAATTTGTGTACATTTTGTTTTTGAACAATAATCAGCGCTTTAGTGGTTTTTTTAAATTGTTTGTTCACTTGTGTATAATAGGAAGTGAACTAATTATGAAAAATTGGATTGCAGTAAACTCTGTGAATAGTGCGACTTCTTGGAATTTTAGCTCGAGCGTTACCCCCTCTTTGGCGACCTTTTTGGCACTATTCATGGAGTCGACTGTTTAATATATGAACAATGATAAAAAATGTATTATTTATTATTTTTGCTACCTCATAGAAGAAGCATTGTCACTATTATTATTATTATTATTATTATTATTATTATTATTATTATTATTATTATCACTATTATTATTATTATTATTATTATTATTATTGTCACTATTATTATTATTATTATTGTTATTATTATTATTATTATTATTATTATATAACTCTGCAAGTGACAAAACTTTGTTAACTATGCAAACAATAAAGAGGTTGTTGCTATACAAACAATAAAATAGCTGTTTTACAAATAACAAATTGATTGTTCCAATACAAACAATAAAATGGTTGTTATTGCACAAATTAATCCACAGACAAATAATTGTTAATGTACAAATAGCAAATTGTTACAAAACAAAAAAATGGTTGTTAATGTACAAATAACAAATTGCTTGTTAATGTACAAATTGCTTGTTAATGTACAAATTGCTTGTTAATGTACAAATTGCTTGTTAATTTACAAATAACAAATTAGTCGTTAATGTACAAATAACAAATTACTTGTTAATGTACAAATAAAAAATTGGTTGTCACGATACAAACAATAAAATTCCTGTTGCAATACAAACGAAAAATTCCTGTTGCAAGACAAACAATAAAATTCTTGTTAATAAGTAAAAAAAATAGAAATAAAAAAAATGTTTTTAAAATACGTGAGTAATGAGATGATTGTAATACGGTACCCCACGAATGGGATTATAGAACTGAAATGCATAATTACGAGAATTCATATGATTTAGAGATGCTGCGTAATATACAAACTTTATTAAATTGTATACATTAAGGACTTTTTTTACATTGGATGATTTACTGGTCATAAATGATAATTCAAATAGAGTTAACTGTAAAGTGACTCTTGGCTCGAATTCATCGCAAGATGGAATTATGTATTAAGTGTTACAAGATCTATTCAGCCTGACGTTCATCCAACTGTTCTTCACTGGAATAGTCGATTCTAATCTCTATGCAGAAATATTCAAACGAGCCACAACTTTTCAATCCCGATCTTTGAATTTCAACGAGGCCGAAGATTCATTAACAATTACAAAAGGCTCTAATGCTTTCATCGATATTTCTTCGCCTTATTCAATTCATTTCAACTATACTCTCGATTAAAACAATCCTCTTGATTAAAACAATCCTCTTGATTAAAACAATCCTCTCGATTAAAACAATCACTGCTTATTTTTTAAAATCATTGACAAAGATTATTAAAATATTAAATAAAATCATTTACTTTTAGAAAATTCTTTTAACTTCAACATAATTGTGCTTCAATCTTTTTCCTAGGTGGTTTTTTTTCTTTTTCTTTTGACAAGTGGTTTTTTTGGATTTTAAATATTATGATGATTATTGTTGTTATTAACATTTGCTAATTTTGATTATTATCGAGAGATTATTTTGCAACCGAATTATTTTGCATTCAACTTATTTTGCGTTCGACTTATTTTGCTTTCAACTTATTTTGCGTTCGACTTATTTTGCTTTTAACTTATTTTGTGTTCAACTCATTTTGCGTTCAACTTATTTTGCGTTCAACTCACTTTGCATTCAACTTATTTTGCTTTCAACTTATTTTGCGTTCGACTTATTTTGCTTTCAACTTATTTTGCGTTCGACTTATTTTGTTTTCAACTTATTTTGCGTCCAACTTATTTTGCATGCAACTTATTGTAAAGAATAAATTAGTAAAAATTTACAAGTAGTAAAGTGTAGAATGACAAGGAAAGTTTTCTAGAAAATAAGAAGTGAGGTAAGACTGTTATTACAAGTTTAAGTACTAGAAAGTTGATGTCTTGCTATTATCAACACGAAGTATTATTCTATTTTCTAATATAGAAAATTCGTTGGATGCATTGCGCGGAAAAATTACATGTTACAAACGTAATTGAATTATTCTTGTTGCCATTGAAATTAATACTTCGAGGTTCGCTTAAGACGCTATAGTAATAAGATTAATTTGTTTTTGAAGTAAGTAAGACTATAGTCTTATTACTGAAGTCTTACTTACTCCAAAAACAACTTTTTTAAAAAGTCTTCTAAATCTTTTTTAAAAATACTTCTAAATAGAGATTTTGCAAATCAGTTTTCATTTTGAGTTCACATCGCTGCGTTAAGCGTCATTAAAATACCGGAAAAATTGCACGAATTTAAAATGATTCCTTTCGTAACTTGTAAATTATCAAATGTAGACGCGCAATTGACAGATAAAGCTTCAAAAACTTTTCCACGGAAAGATATTCGATTCGTGTAAGCTTTCTTTAATCTCAGGATTTAGAAGCCTTTTTAACACTTTTTTTAAGTACGTTTCTTTTTCGTTCCAATTTATAAACAGACTCGGAAAAATGTTTGTTTAAGTCAAAGAAATATTTATTTGATAAATATTTGTTTAGTGTGTAAACAAATATTTTTCAAGAAACTTAATTTTTTATTTAATATAAATTGATAACATTTTTTTTTAATTTTAATATAAATTAATATTGAATATTTGTGTAACAAATATTCAAGCAAATATGTGACGAAAGATTTTTAATTCCAAAATCACAACTCCATTACTAAATTTTAAGTTTATTGGAAGCATGATTCATGAAATATCTAATCGTCGATTCGCATTCGAACTTCATTGATTCGAAATCATGAAATTATCCGATTGAACCTTTGCGATTCGAATCGAGTCAATATAAAAAATGCAATATAAAATAATAAAAATCAGAATAAGATAATCAAATTCAAAATCTTTAGTGAAAAATAAAGATATACATCTTTTCACTATTTTCCTTTTTTTTAATTTCATATTTCATATATCCCCCTTTTATAAAAAAATGTATGATTCAAGAAGTGTGGAGATTCGTGAATTTTCAATCAACTTGAGATCAATTGGGTCTGCATTATATTGAAATGCTTTTGCGAATGGTTTTTTCATATTGAATTTGGAGAGAGATGAGACAAGAAGATTGAATTGGAAATATAAAAATGGATTCAAAAAGCGTTTTTGATGGTTGATTTCCTGAGGACGGTTTATGTTGCGGTCACGGTGATGGATGACGATTAAAAAGGAGAAAAAGAAGTGTGACGACCGTCTTGAGCGTGCAGACCTCGCGGAGAGAAAATCTAACGGTACAGGAACACGGCACCTCGGCTTTTAGCTCGCGCTGATATTACGTCCTCAGGTTTCGTAACTTGTACTCCGTTTCATAACTGAGACTAGCGGTTCACCAAGAATCATATTATAACCGTATTGTATGTGATAAAATGAGGATCCTTCTTTACCCAATATCATTAAAAAGCTTTTGACATTTATTGAAAATATGTGTCACTCGAAACGAGCACAAGACTCTCAAATATTCTGAGTTAAGTCAAATGAGTTTAGTCTCATAATATAAGAAAATGTATATTGTTCAAATATGTTGTCATAAGTATTTATTGTCTATGTTGTCATAGAGTATATTTTTTCAAAGTATATTGTCATATGTGTACTCTCAAAAATCCATTATTTTCAATTATTATTGTCATATACTTTCAAAAAATATATATCTGCAAAGTTGTCATCTGCAAAGTTGTCATATAGTCTAGAAAAAAGAATTTTTTCAAAATATATTGTCAGACACCCAAAGAAATGGTATATGTCTTTCAGAACCAACTAACTTATTTATTTGCTCCGAATAAATTTAATTTGAATCAAATAAAAAGTTTATTTCTGCCTAATAAAGTATTTATTTAAAGCAAATAAATAATTTAATTGGTTCTGAGACAAATATACGGTTACTTGTTTCAAACAAATTACATTGAATTCAAATAAATCTTTTCTCTGGGTGTATACTCTAGAAAAATGTTTATTTTGAAACTGTATTGTAATATACTCTAAAAATTGTCGATTTTCAAAGTATATTGTTATATACTCTCAAAAAATGCATTATTTCCAATTAATATTGTCATATACTCTCAAGAAATGCATATCTGCAAAGTATGTTGTCATATAGCCTAAAAAAAGTATTTTTTCAAAGTATATTGTCATATACTCTATAGAAAAATGTTTAGTTTGAATCTATATTGTTATATGCTCTAAAAAAAGTGGATCTTCAAAGTATATTGTCATATAGCTAAATAGAAAATTTATTTTTGCAAAGTATATATTGTCATATACTCTCAAAAATGCATTATTTTCAATTAATATTCTCATATTCTCTCAAAAAATGTATATCTGCGAAGTAAGTGTTGTTATATAGTCTAAAAAAAGTATTTTTTCAAAGTACATTGTCATATACTCTACAAAAACGTTTATTTTGAATCTATATTGTCATATATTCTTAAAAAAATGTCGATCTTCGAAGTATATTGCCATATAGTCACAAAAATGTACTTTCATTTTAAAGCGCTTCTAATAAAATAGTTCTATTATCCTAATTATCGAAATTGCAAGAAAAACAGTGTTTTCTCAATGTCTAAATTGGAAATTTAGAAATTGTTCCTAAATTGGAATTCTAACAAAAAAATCCAAGTAAAGAAAAAATTTAAATCCAAAAAATTAAAAATCACTGTTTATTTTGCAATTCAATATTTTGTTTTCAGAACCGAATAAACTCGCGTGCTTCGAACGAATGCTAAATCTGGAATTTAATTGCACAAAAGAATCTGTAAGAAGTGTAAAAAGAAAATCTCATGGCACGTTTTCTCTCGAGGAAGAAATTTGCAAGTTCAATGTGAAGAGGTCTGCTAAAAAGGAAGGAAGAAAGGAAGTGGTGGGATGTGGAAAAAAAATGAAGAAAGTGGGTAGGAATAGACGTTTGATGGAGGGATGGGAAAAGGGTTAGTGGGGGGATTTCCCTCACTAACATAATATCCAACCAAGTTTTCGTGCTCTTCATAGCGGGCAACTTTCACATTACAACCGATCTCTCTTGCGAGTAAGAAAGTGCAGATGTAACACTTACATTACGGGGCCAGCATAACCTCCGTTAATCTAAGCTTTCGGTTATAATCCGGCCAAAGAGGCGAGAGATGTCGCAATTTCTGACTTAAGTAGTTCTTAAAGCATTGCCAATGTCAATGTCGATGGCCAACCGTGACTCCTTTATGGCTCTCGTAAAAAAATTTATTATGCACTCTTCAAAAATTACGACGCTAATTTTACCCGTCATTTATTTTTATCTTGATCGTTACTTTTACTCTAATTGAGAACTTTGCAAATACACAAGTGCATTAATCCTCGCCGATAACAAAGAAAAATGAGTTTAAGCCGGACAAACAACTTTCAGAAATTTGCGCGACAAATGCACACGATTTTTGTCGATTGATAACAATTTCTGATTTTGAAGATGAGGATATAATATGCAATCATTTATTTTGAAAATAAATTTTCTCGTTTGTGAATTAAAATAAAAGAAGGAAATAATATACGGGCTAAGAATTCATTACAAGGTTTAGGAAAATTATAATTTATAATTTGAATTTGTTTGAAACAAAGAGAATTTCCTTAAATGAGGGAAAAATGGAATAAGAGATGTAGAAGTTAAATAAAGTTTGTCTTTAAATCAAAAGAATCTTTTTTCTTAATGTAGGTGTTATTATTATTATTATTCTTATTGTTGTTGTTGTTCTTGATCTTGTTCTTGATCTTGTTGTTGTTGTTCTTGATCTTGTTCTTGTTGTTCTTGATTTTGTTCTTGTTGTTCTTGATTTTGTTCTTGTTGTTCTTGATCTTCTTCTTGTTGTTCTTGATCTTGTTCTTGATCTTGTTCTTGTTGTTCTTGATTTTGTTCTTGTTGTTCTTGATTTTGTTCTTGTTGTTCTTGATCTTGTTCTTGTTGTTCTTGATCTTGTTCTTGTTGTTCTTGATTTTGTTCTTGTTGGTCTTGATTTTGTTCTTGTTGTTCTTGATTTTGTTCTTGTTCTTGTTGTTCTTGATTTTGTTCTTGTTCTTGTTGTTCTTGATCTTGTTCTTGTTGTTCTTGATTTTGTTCTTGTTCTTGATTTTGTTCTTGTTGTTCTTGATCTTGTTCTTGTTGTTCTTAATTTTGTTCTTGATTTTGTTCTTGTTCTTGTTGTTCTTGATCTTGTTCTTGTTGTTCTTGATTTTGTTCTTGTTGTTCTTGATTTTGTTCTTGTTCTTGATTTTGTTCTTGTTGTTCTTGATCTTGTTCTTGTTAATCTTGTTGTTGTTCTTGTTTTGTTAGTATTATTATAATTATTGAATGTTTATTTTTAGCGCTATAAGTGTAATAACAGTAAACTATCTCGTACAATCGAGTAACAGTATAAAGATATATATGAGTGATATATATAGAGTTCCACAAGTGTCTAGATTCTGGATTTCATCGATCAAAGATCTACTGTTATGTAGACACTGTTCTATGATAATTTTTCTCCAATACATCGTCTTTTTCTTCCTTGTTCCTTTTGCCTTTAATAGAACTAAGTGGGAAGTTTATATCCATCCCACGTGACTAGACACAATTTTTTAATTTCTTCATCAGGTCAGAGAAATGCATCAAAATGTAAACCTATGATTCATAAAGTACTGTATTATTTTAGAAAGTGTGCCTTTAAATTGTCTTTAATGTTCTATTGTCACAAATTATTATTGAAAACAATTTGTGAGTTGCAATTGAAATCTATTTTAACAACCAATGCGGTATTTTTTACAATTAATTCCGAAAATGAATTCATTTTAACAATACGCTAATTTTTAGTATCAATTAATTTTGACAATGAACTGATTTTCAAAATGAATTTATTTGCAAATTGAATTAGTTTTAATAATTTATCTTGTTGAACAATTAATTTTAACAATCAATTTCAACAGTTAGTTTGAACAATTAGTTTAAACAATTAATTTTAACAATTAATTTCAACAGTTAGTAAGAACAATTAGTTTGAACAATTAGTTTGAACAATTAATTTTAACAATTAATTTCAACAGTTAGTTTGAACAATTAGTTTGAACAATCAGTTTAAACAATTAGTTTGAACAATTAATTTCAACAATTAATTTCAACAATTAATTCCAACAATTAAATAATTTGAAGAGTAAGTACATTTTGACAATTAGTGCATTATTTTATAATTACATTCACGCTATTGATATTCTTGTGCGACATTTGTTAGTTCTACGTTTATTATTCTATTACGTTTTATTACTTTCGCGTTTCAAATTTCTAAACAACTTAAAAACAGCTGAAAATATGAAATTTAAAATCGAGTAAATTCTATTGAAGCATGAAAACACATGTACAGTTATTTATAGAATTATGTTTCCAATTATTGTCAAATTGCTTATAAAATGTTACGTGAAAAATCACTATAAATATACTATCATAAACAGATTATATCTACAAATGGATGTCTATTGAGATTAAAATAAACAAAGTTTTCTAACTGTAATCGTAAAAACTGAAAGTGATTTAAAGTAAATAAATAAAACTAAAAATAAAACTAAGGTAACTAATAATAAACACAAAAACTATTGTAGACAAAGTAGACTTTTAATGAAATAATTCAACAATAATAAACTTTAACCCAATTTGGGACAGCAAAAGACAAAAATAAATGAAAATACCCAAAGGACTAAATTCAAGACCGAAAAGTGGCTGAATTTCAGTTGGAAGTAAAAAATAGATTAAAAACAAATATAGCAAAAAATAGATACTTTTAATTGACATCAATTTTACGTTTTAATGCACACATTGTAATAAAATCATTAAAAAACGAGCTCTCTAAATCTGAATAAGTGAAATCTACTTATTTTTAAGTCAAAAGTCTTCCACATATTTCAATAAGTGAAATTTTCACTCATTTTTGCGAGAAATTTCACATATTTTTGTGTGAAATTTCACTTATTTTTGTGTGAAATTTCACATATTTTTGTGTGAAATTTCACTTATTTTTGTGTGAAATTTTCACATATTTTTGTGTGGAATTTCACTTATATTTGTGTGAAATTTCACTTATATTTGTGTGAAATTTTCACTCATTTTTGTGTAAAATTTCACTTATTTTTGTGTAAAACTTCACTTATTTTTGTGTGAAATCTCACTTATTCAAATTTAGAGAGCGTTTTGGCAAAATTCACGACAAAAACTTTGCCGTAAAGTGTAAAAACTTTTTCAAAACTTTTAAAAAACAAAATCCTATCATTTACACAGGAAGAACAAAATGTCAAATTTCAAGATGAACTTGAATTTTTACAGGCATATGCCTGTATCTTGGAATTTAACAGATGATGCATTGAAAAATAATATTTCGCTTTTTCTGTGTATTGGATTTATCAATTCTTTCAAACACAGTTAACTTGAAAGTATGAAATTGATATCATAAGTATCAAGTTGATATCAAAATTATCAAATTGACGAATATTTTGTAATCAATTTGATATTTTTGACATGAAATTGGTACCTTTTGGCATAGGTTGTCATTTCTCAACAAACTGCGTAATTACAATTTTTTAAAAAGAGAAGAAACATAATTATATAAAGAGACATATATAATAAAAAGAGACATTTAAAGAAAGAGCAAGTAACGTAACACTCTTATAATCGTATTTACAAAATCTCAAAGTAATTCCAAAATTAAACGAATTAAAGACATTAAATTAAGAGTAATCTCTCTAAATTTGAATCAGTACTCTCTGAATTTGAATCAGTACTCTCTAAATTTGAATCAGTACTCTCTAAATTTGAATCAGTACTCTCTAAATTTGAGTCAGTAGAAATCTACTAATTTCACAGCTAAAACTGAGCAATTAATTCAATTAGTAAATTTTAACTGATTATCAGTTAAATTCTACTAACTCTCATTGAAATTCTACTGCAGAATTAGTAAATTTTTCACTATATAATTTATAGTAGAATTTTACAATTTTTCAGTAGATTTTTACTAAATGTTACTAAAGTTTTCACAATAAAATAGTAAATTTCTACTGTTTCAGATTTCGAGATATCAAAATATTTCGAAAATTTAAAAAAATACGATTTTTACAATTTATTATTATTTCTTTTATCACATTCTGATTTCCATTTCCTCAAGTGTTGATTCGTTGTTTAATCAAAACGTACAATCGAATTTTATAGAGAAAATAATGAAGATCGTGCAGAAAAGACAAAATGAAAGAATCCTCGGGTTATAGATACGTGCTCAAAGGTCTTGTTTGATACTTAAACAATTGAAAATAATACATTTTGCGAAACACGTAATGACCCGTTATCGCACGTACTACCGTTTAAACTCCCGAACCTCGGTCCTCGTTTCAAGCGCCCGTGAACATTGCTGTATATACTTATTATGTAACCATGTTAACTGTAAATATTTACCGGAGCTCGAGAACGCGCCGACACGTAAAGTAGATCGGCAGTGTTAAAAATATAAAAGTGGGACAAGCGTCTTGTTCCTGAAACGAGTGGGACGCCCACCGATTGGCTATCACAGAAAAGGCACAACCGCGACTCTTTGTCCTTTATATCCAAAGGGTTATGGCCACCAACAACTCTGCTAATTTCAAAATCCATTATGACTCGGCCAATTAGCGTGCTTTTTAAAAACGCAAAAGCTCTTTCAACGCACCCTACCTCAATTCATGCAAATTTTCTTCTCCCCCTTTTTTTTACATTCACCGACATCAAAGGGATTTACACGACATTTCCAAAGTGTGAGCGACTTGTGGGCAAAAATAATAAAGTGCTTTGCTAATGCAAAAATAGATTTTTTCGTTCTTGCATTTTTTGCTTTCTGTTTTGTTTTTTTGATTTTTTTTTGATTTTTTTGTTGCTTTTTGTTGAGAAAACGCTGACTTGGATTTTCCTGATTTCAGGGGTTTTGATTAAAGATGTTATAATGCAAGCTTAACAACTTGAAACTGAATTGGAAATTTGAATTCCGGATGAAGCAACAAAATTTAAAAAGCAAAAATTTGCAGTAATAAACCTTTTGCTAATAATGTTTTGTAAATCAGCGAGATTCCAATATTTTAGGATTTAGGAAGGAAATTAACGTTTATAGTAACATTTATATTACATATATTTATCTGGTTTCATTTTTATTTGTTATTAATTATTAAAATTTCCTATGAAATAAAATTAGAGGTCGATTTTTTGGTGATTTAAATTGTTCGATGATTTTTCATTGATTCAAATTCGTGGTCGATTTTACACTCATTAAAATTGATGGACAATTTTTCAATTTTTTAAATATGCGAACGATTGTTCACTAATTCAGATTCGTGGACAATTTTTTTTTACTAATCTAGCTTTGTGGACAAATTTTTTACTAATCTAGATTCGTGGACAAAATTTTTTTAAAATTATTTAGATTCGTAGATAATTTTTATACTGAACTAAATTAATGGACAATTTTTATGCAAATCTAGATTCGTGGGTAATTTTTTTTACTCATCTAGATTCGAGGCAAATTTTTTACTAAACTAGATTCGTGAACAAAGTTTTTTAAAATAATTTAGATTCGTAGACAATTTTTTTACCATTTTAGAATCGTGGACAATTTTTTTGGTTAATTCAAATTGAGTGATGAATTTTCGCTGATTGAAATTCAGAGTCGATTAATTCAATTTAAGCGGAAAAGTTTTGGTAATTTTTTTCAAAAAATTCAACATTTGACTTAGGACTTTTTATCATTTTTTGATGAAATTGTAATAAAAAAATTGTTATAATTTATAACGTTATCCATCATTTTGTGATTTATGAAATTAAAGACACGTAAATAAGATTAAGTAAACAAATTCTTTATTATAAAAGTACGTTATAAGTTAAATAATAAAAATCACAAAAAATGCAATATGAACAAGTTCTATAGAGTTTGGCTAAACTAGATCCATAATCTCTAAAAAGTGTTTTATTGAATATCAAAATTCTTGTTAATATTTTATAAAAATTGTACAATCGAAAATTATACAATTCTAATAATCGATTCTTATAAAATCTGGCAAGTATATATATTATTATTATTATTATTATTATTATTATTATTATTTTTATTATTATTATTATTTTTATTATTATTATTATTATTATTAAATTAATAAGGTTCCTAGGGCTAATTAGCTAATTATTAATTATATTGCAAAATATTTTGAAACAATTTCGATAATTTACAACATCCTTAAATTTTCGAAATATAATTGTGAATATTTCTAAAATATCCAATTCAATTCTATGAATCTTTTCCGTCTAACTATAGTGAAAATTGCAAAAGAGAAAAAAAAGATAATTGTAAAGAAAGAAAAAACAAAATTGTAATAGATAGAAAAAAGAAAATTGTAATCGAAAGAAAAAACAAAATTGTAATAAAAAGAAAAAAGAAAATTGTAATAGAAAGAAAAAACAAAATTGTAACAGATAAGGAAAAAAAATTGTAATAAAAAGAAAAAAGAAAATTGTAATAGAAAGGAAAAAGAAAATTGTAATAGAAAGAAAAAACGAAATTGTAATAGATAAGGAAAAAAAATTGTACACGGAAAAAAATTAATCACTGATTTTGAAAAATAGCTAATTATTAATTTAGAGAAATAGAAATATGTCTAAACTAAATATTATAATTGTAAATACTGTGATAAGTAATTACTCATTTTGTAACAG
>WNHD01003909.1:979-17850 GCA_011057455.1 Ganaspis sp. Gsp50
TCGGAGAAAAATCCCGGACCAACGGGGCCTCGAACCAGTGATGGTTCGCAGCGTCCGCAAAGTCCAAGCTCTTTATCCAACTGAGCTAACTCGTCGGTCACAAGCAAATATGGCGGTCAGAGATTCCAACACGTACTCAGGGATACCACTCTATGAAAATAAAACTTGCAGTATGCGATGTTGCCATATCCTGATTCTCAAAATATTAATAAAGAAATGTTTAAAATATAAATAAATTGAACTGTTGAATTATTTATTATATAATTATAGAATATTTTAATCTATGTTATATTGATTATAAACTCAAAAAACTTTTCTTTTATTTGGTATTAATTTCAATATTCTACTTCTTTAAGTTCGTGGACAGTAACTGCAAAAAGTTAATACTACAATATTTATCCAATATTTATTTAAATATGATAATTTATGGTGTTCTATTACTGAAAATACAATCAAAAAGTGTATTTTATGACAACAGTGACTATTTAAAGCATTTAGAAAATTTAGTTTTTTCATTTTTAAATTGTAATCTTGGACTTACTTCTGAAAAGGACTCTATGGGTTGTTCCTCCTTAAGGTGGTTATATGTTATATGTCTTCGACACTCTGCGGGCAAAGGGCAATCATCTCTCTTACTCTTATAACAATGGCATAAGTGTATCTCGTTTTTACATTTCCACCACTCTTTAACGTGAAGATTTGTAAAAATGTGAGAGAAAGAGAAAAACTTATGCTATTGCCATAAGAAGAAAAAGAGATGATTTTCTTTCCCTTACCGGATGTCAGCGAGGTACACTATCCTTCATTAATGCCTACCCCCTAGGGACATTTCTAAATTTTAATGAACGCACGATTTCTTTTATTTCTTTTGGTTTATGACTTCAATAATAATAGGCATCGACTTACAAAAACATAAGAAACTTATGCTTTTTGAAAAAGGAAACTCCCTAGAGGGTAAGGCATTAATGAAGGACAGTGTATAAAATACCTTTACGCGTACGTATCTGATTGCACCCTAAGGGCGCTTTCAAACTTCGGCGTTTCTGTGAAAGTTTGTTAAAGATCATGTTGGAGTAAGGGAGAAGAACTGATTTAAACTGGACAAATTCCATTTTCTGTGTCTCTTACTCCAATGGGAATTTTAGCAAACTTTCCCAGACTCGCCAAAGTGTGTAATCGTCCTAAGTTTCTAGTTATAAACACTGCATAATAGACGCCAGACGTCATAGTCCAGCACATATGCGTTTGGGTGCATGTAAATTGCGTATAAAATTTCCAGCAACGCATCCTAACCCAACTCTGGTATAAAGCATATGTCGTAAACAAGATAAATAGCACAATTGTAACACAGTCAGCGTCTTTTTACTTTTTTTCAATAAAAGCCAAACATATAAAAATTGAAATATCCTGAACTTTTTTTCTGAAATACGAAAGTAAAGTTTTGTTCCTGATTAGTGAAAAATGGAATCTGACCAGAATAAAATATGGTCGCATATGTATGTGAGATTTTGTACAGACAAATCATTTTTTATATCAAAAGTTATTGATTGCGAGGAATTTGCATATCCGAACATTGCTCCAAGTCATGAAAGAGATTATAATCCAAGAAAATGTTATAATGTACTTTGGCCAGATGATGGTTATGTTTACAAGGCTCAAATAGGCTTTCTTGCGAGTAAGTATAAACAATGATTCATTATTTCAATTAGTTACTAAAAAAAATATAGTAAAATACAATAAATCATTATTAATAAAGACTATTTTCCATTATCTTAAAATATGATAGGTTTATGTAAACGAAACCAAAATTATTTTTTAGTTGCTCTGAATATAATAATAATTTTCACAAATTGTAAAAGGTCCATTATTACTAATCTTTTTGCAAGATTCTCTAGGTACAAATCAATGACAAAAATATCTTTATTTATTTATTGTTCTATAACAGCCAACAACAGTCAATTGTTTTCGAATTTATATGATTCCAAAAGAAATAGATATAGAATAGTTTTACCAGTGTCAGCATTTAGAAAACAATCGAAGAATTTATAAAATTGATATCTTATTAGGCCAAAGCACAATGAAAAATCGTAAATCGTAAGCAATGAGTGCGAATAGGACAGAGATATGGGACGTACTACTTGCACTCATTGCTTACGATTTACAATTCGCAAGGCATTAAGGAATATGTAAACCATGGAAAAAGTATGATTCCTGTAAAAGATTCTACAATAAGTTGATGAAATATTCATTTAGAATTCATAATTTTCTTTTAATAAAAAGGGTACCTTTACATCTTTTGGTGTCAATCGTCGACCAACAAAATATTTACATTGCAGTGAGAAGGACAGACTGTGTACCGTATCTTTGGATTGACTGTAATTTCTGTCATCGAAGACCGTCAGTAAAAACTGTAAATCTACCCTTATCGTTTAAAAAAGAAAAATCTATAGCTCTTCATTTGCAGATATTTAAAGTCAATCACGATTCTATTTGTAAATGGTAGAGACGTATATTTTAATTAATATTCATTAATTTAAATTCTGTATAGGCGTTAATAAAGGTTTTATAACATTTTATTTTACAAACGTACTTATGACATAATGAGTAATTAAGCAAGAAATTAAATTAAGGTGGAATCAGACAAGTATATGAAGAAAGTTTCAGTAATTTTGTTTTAAACAGTCAATTTTTTGTAATTACTGTTCATATTTTAAATTCTATGGTTCAGTTCAAATATCTGTAGAAATTCTATATTTTTATACATTTCATACTGATTAATTTAAGTAAATTGAAAATTTGAAAAGCAGTAGTGCTAAATTTTTTTGTTATTTTTTAATTATATTTTAAATACGTATCTTTTAGAGTGTGGAGTCACATGTGGAGAAATAGAGAATTAGTAGAATAGAATAGATCAATCAGATAAATAGTCACATTCGAATATATTTTTTTATTGGTCTATTGGATTTCACTAATCCTTTATTCCTTTGCATGTGACTTCACCCTAACTACTTATTATACTGGTCAGAATTAAAGTTATCAAAATGTGTTAAGCTAGTTTTTCATTATTTGATTTTTGCAATGAAATCATTTAGTCCGTTTCTTTTAATTCTCTTGTAATTTCAGGAAAATAGATTTTTTATATTTTTGAAGAGTTTTTGATACTTAAATTATTTCAAGAATTTCATTTTAATTTTCTTATTATAAAGAAGTAATGTTTTGAAATGAAAAACTATATTTTATTCACATGTTTTTGTAAATTACAATTCGAGTAATTAATTTATAAGTAAAATTAAAATGGAAATTTTTTGAATTTGAAGGAAAATCGTATTTCTGTTTATGTCTTAAATTCATGTTGTAATATTAGCATTTAGTAATCTGTTAAAAAACCTTGACCATTTGTTTAATAATTTTTGACTGGGAAGTAATAATAAGGTGACTAAACTCTACTAAAGCGACTATTCCCAGTTTAGGGAACATGTAGATCGAAATTTAGAACTGTAATATCCGGTGCTGTGTGTGTGTATTTAAATTAATTCCTTGTTGAAAATATTGTATGACAGAGTGATACCTGAAGGGGACAGTACACCCCTGGGACTCGAAAACGAAATTTTTTTCTAATGTAATATATTCTCAACAAAAATATATACTTAGATGAAACTTTGCACATTTATTCTCATATAACAGTAGAATAAAACAAAATGGTCTTTTTATTTTTCTACTGTGTATTTTGTCTTCTGCATATTTTTGAGAAAAACACCAAAAAATCACGGCGCCCGTGTAGAAATCGCCTAAGTTAGCCCGATTTGTAGTCGGGAACTGGACGGGTTTATGGTCGGGGCCTGGCTAGATTTGATTGCCCGACCATAGCCTGGCTAGAGCCCAGATTCAATTTCCACACGGGCGGGTGTGATTTTGACTCACTGAAACTTTCGAAAAAGAAATACAAAAGTGGATTGTAATCAGCATCGAAGCCGCTACAAAGTGAACTAGAAGAATAAGTTTTCGACCAAAAATAATAAAATGGCGGCATTTTATCGAAATTACCCGTTTTCTGGGCCCAAAAAACCCTTGTAAATCAAAAAATTTGTAACCGATCGTTCTATCCGTAGTTCACTCTATAGATTTAAGTGTACACAATAACATATTCAAATTGCAGAACAATCGGTTCAATGGTTTTTTTTATCACGCCCGCCAACACAAAAACTCAGACGCTAGGATGTTTTCTTGTTTGCATATTGCACAAAAGAGAACTGGAAATAATCCACATTTTTTTCTAACATTTTTATATATTGACAAATAATATATTTAGTTAATGTTTTATTGCTTTCGTTAAATACTTTATTTATTTGGTTTAGGTCACGCTTGACGCTTTTTACTCACGTGGTGCCACTCAAGTTGTTAAAACCTTCACTACTTAATTTTAAAATAAAATTTGAGTTTTATATAATTAAAAACATATTCTATAAGGTCTTCTAAATCAAAATTATTCAAAAAAAAAGAATTTATTTTTTACAAATTTAGGGGTGTACTGTCCTCTTAAACTTAGAAATATAAATGTGAACTAATGAAATTAAATATTATTCTCAAAATTTTCAGTTTATTATTATTTACGTGGAAATTGGAAATACATATTTGTTAATTGTTGACAGAGAAAGTAAATCGCGACAACTTTTGAATTTAAATATTTCAATAATTACACAGGCCAACAATGTTTCTGAACCAAGAACCGGGCTAAAATTTTTCGAAGTTTTTTGACGCGCTGAATCAGAATTTAATTTCAACAATCACATCGAATTAAATTTAACTTACCTTCATTCGAACTCAAACCAAGAGTTTCGTAACTCTGGGTTCGGCTAAGCACATTGAATTTACACCAGAACTTCTATGTTATGAACTTCTATAATACGGACGAAAGAAGTAAAATAGCAAGTAAAATAGACAAGGAGAATTGACGCGCGTGCGTGGTGACAGTTTCACGTGCGCAGTAGCGGTCATAGTGAATTTTTAATAGTGGTCCGTTGATAACTATTATTTTATGTAATAATTACTATCAACTTTTAATTAATTGTATTGAATTATTTCGGAATCTAAATCATAATTAAGTATTTCTGACTAGAAGAACCGATATAATATGAATATCTGAATGTTCTTCATCATAGTTACGGCCATGCGTGTTTCTGATTTCGAGCGTCAAGGACAACCTCTATAATACGGATACTAAAACTGACGAGTCCGTAATATAGAAGTTTTAGTGTAATTATTTTGTGTGTATGTCCACTAAAGACCCCTCCTCTACCAGCGGGGTTGATGTCTCCCTCGATGGTATTGTCTTACTGACAGTAACACGTATGTTAGACAAGAACATCCCAAGAGCCTTACTATAACCTTACGGTGTAAGCTTACCGTGAGGCGGATATCATGAGTTCACCCTGAGCTTACTGCAGGTTTACCACGTAACCTTACAAACCCTACATGTAAGCTTATAGTGAACTCAACGTAAGATATAGTGCTGTTTGTGTAAGGTACCATGTTGCATACAAATCGAATAATTTTTTATTTTTTCAATAACGCCCGCCTAATTGGATTCGACATTTCGAATTTTTGTCTTCAAATTCATAATCAGAGGCACGGAAAATGTAAATAAATATTGCAAATTCATATGTTTCTAGTTTTATTTTTTATAATTTCCGAGTACTTGTCTGATTTTGCCTAGCATTCAAATATAGCCAAATTCTCCAACATCAAAAAATTTAAAAGACGATTTCTTGAAGACCAATAAAGATTCGTTCTTTGTTCAAAAAAGATTTTAAAGCGTAAGTAGTACCTTAAAACACCTTAACGACCTCAAATGTAGCAAAAATACGTGTTTTTTGCACTTTTAGGTTAGAATATGTTAGAAACCTGATGTGATGGAGTAAATTGGATGTCAGATTCGGATTCAGCGCGTTAAATACCTTCGGAAAATTGTAACCAAGTTTATGGATTAGAAAAATTTTTAAATTTTGTTGGCTTGTGTCGAAGATTGATATTCAGAAAATATTTGTTTTTCTCTCAATGTCATGTTTCACATATATTTCCGCTGAATATTTAACGAATATTTAATTAAATTATGGGATACGGATTTAAATAAATAAAATAAGTAAATTTACATGTTCACTCAATGTTTCATAATTAGCCTATTATATTTAAAAATATATCCGTCTTCAATATTAAAAATGATTTATTTTATTTGCGTTATCTTTAAACTGATGTGATTTGTTGAGTTAACTCCATTAATTTCAAACACAAATTCAAATAAACACAGCATAATACGATATTCGCGCGAAATGACAACGTAATACATATAAACATGAGAAAATCTATAATAAGTAACTTTTCCCGCAAGGGGCGTCACTATGACAGAGTTCTAAATTACTTCCTGCATGTTTTCTAAAGTCAAATAATTTCTTTTATAAATCACAGGTTTAAATGTCATTGTGCAATTTAGTACGGTAAAAATATGACTATCTTGCATAATATCAATACCACTGTAACTACTAAGAAACTAGCAGCTATTTGAGTCAAAACTTACCAGCAACCTAGGGCTTTATTGAGGTTGAAACTTAAATTATTTGATCCTTAAAATAACTTAAATTTTATAAAGATTTATATTTATAAACCGAAACAAAAAAGTTGATAGCTTCTAGGATTCGCAAAGCTGGATGTTTTAGAAATTGTAACAATTCATATTAATTGTATTCTTCAAAATGTTTAATTTAAAGCTACATCATTTTTTATAAGTTAATGATTCAAGGGAAGCACCTGCTTTAGGAAACCCATGAATATTTGGAGAATTTTTTCAGAAGAAAGAAATATCGGAGTATCGAGCTTTTTGAAATATATCCATATTTATTGAGACTCTATACAAAAATTCGTATAACCAAAAATTATGAGGTAAACTTTATTTAGAACAAAATGTGTAAACCACCTCTTAACTAATGTAATTAGATTGTGGTCGAGATGGAATTCATAATCCTTGTCAGGAGCAAAATGTTTAAGAATAATTTAAAATATCAAAAAATGTTCTTCAAAGTATTTCTTCTAAGCATTATGCATTTTAAGTTTTAAAAAGAGTCTTCGAGCACATTAATGTTTTCCTTGGTTTTAGAGTTATAAATAAATTATAAGAATCATGTTCGAATATAATATTTAAACAACAAATCTTACCCTATGCAAGTGCAGTACCTAATTGTTTTAAAAATATGCCCTTCTTAAAAACCTGCTTTTGTTAAAATTTAACCATAACATTATTCTTTAAAAAATCGTTCGAAAGCTTATAAAAGCCGTTGTATAACTCTAAATTTAACTTTTCGACTAACAAAAACTAAGATCCAATGTGATGAAGAGTTTTTTTAATACGTTTATTGCACATGTATCCAGTTAATGTGCTTATATACCTCGTTGACATCGGATGAGCAAAGGTCAATCATCTCTTTTATTCTTATGACTATGGCATAAGTTTGTTTTTGTCACTCACATTTTCACCACTTTTCATGGTTTCCATGATAGTTTTATGTTTAGAAAAGATTGCAAAAGAATTTTAAGGAAAGTTTCTAAAATAGTCTCTAGGAACTCTTCTGGAAACTCTTCTTAAAATTCTTATTGAAACTCTTCTTTAGAAGTAGAAAATACTTATCTTAATTATTCCATAATTTTGTGTAGGGGAAGGCTTGTAGGTTGTCACCCTTTAACTTTTTTGCTTATTACTTGTTGTAAAATTAAAATATTGTTAATGTTAATACATCAAAGAAAAGAGAACTTAATATGCTTCAACCCTAAATCAAAAATCATCTGAATTCTCAAAAAATAAAAATTTTACAACAAAATTTCAAAACTATCTAAAATTGACCTCATGAAATCTTGGCTTACAGGTTGCCACTCCCTGGTTAAATAACTGAAAACATTAGGCCTGGAAAACATAAAAAAACTGTAATAAAAAAATTCGATTTAGAAAATGTATACAAATTTGTTGAATTTTAAGTCTATTTTTCCTACAGTTTTTATAGCTTTTGCAATTAGTTAAACAGAAATTTTTGTTTTTTGAAGTTATGTTAAAATCTCGACATGTTGGAATTAAATAGACCTCAGATTCGTGTTCAGGGTATCAAAATACATAGGAAATGGGTGTTCTGATCACTCAACCCACGCATTTTTTTTTATTTTGTGTGGCTGTGATTATCTATAAACATGTTTAGGTTCTTAACACTTAAAACAATTAAAATCTTAATTATTCAATTAAATGAGAAGAGAAATTTCAGTTTTTTCTCAACAAACAGAATGTGATCACCTTTGTCTGATCCAAAGCACATAAAAAGTAATAACTATTTTGATGACTTGTTTCTCTTAATTAAAATTTTGAAATTAATACTGCTAGAATGTCCAAATATATTTGGGAGGTGGCGACCTGCAAGCAGTGGCAACCTGCAAGCCTCTCCCCTACATATTCACCGACATTCAAAGTACATATTTGAGCTTAAAGTTCTAATTGTGACCTAAAACAGGTGCTTCTAATTAATTTTTAGAAATTTTTGGTTCTCTTATCTTCGAATGAAAATTCTCAAAGAAAATTATTTAAATCCATTAATTTCTAATTGATTTAACTTATGTTTCAGAAAGTGAAGAACATGTTAAAACTATATTAAATGAGAGGCTGAAGTCTAACTATCGCTTTAAATTTGTTAAATGCATTCACAGCGATTCTGATCTTGAAGAAGAAACCGAAAATGATAACCTAGATTCAAAAAAGCATCAAGCGAATTCTCAAAAGGTATATTTTATGAAAGATTCATTCCTACGCAGGATTCTCCGTGGGTCTGTTCTATGGAAGTTTCTTGTTAACTTTCTTTCTAAAGTTTCTGTTTAAGGGTGTATTCTTATGTTGGGGTCTACACTTCCGGCGGAAATTGTCGGTGGGTTCGATAGGAGTAGATCGAAAAAACATAACGCTTTTTAAATCATGATATTTCGGTCAAATAGTAAGATAGAGACTTGAAATTTAAAAATTTAGAAAGCTTATAAAATTCTACGTTAGACACTCTACTGACATATTTTTTGGACATTTTAAAATTATAATACTATTTGCAAAGAAAGAAATGGAAAATCTTCAATTTTTCTATAATCGTTCAATATGTTGCAGTTTATTGCCGGATCTACAAAAATTGCAGAAAAAATGCGAAATTTACATTATTTCTTTCGTTGAATCTTCAGTTTTAATATAAGCCAAAAAAACTACAAAATTATTAAGTAGTTCTCAAGATATCACTGGAAATCTTCGAGCATGCTTATCTTGATAATCATAAGTCAGTCGTCGCTTCTCGCGAGCACATTGCTTACGTACTACTTCACTGCAGGGTCCAATCAGCACTTTTTCAAGCTGTTGTTTACATGGCATTTTAAAATATAAACAAGATTTATGAAGGATACACGCCATGTAGAAACCCGTTTGAGAAAGTGCCGACTTGACCCTGCAGTGGAGTATGACGTAAGCAATGTGTTCGCGAGAAGCGACGACTGAATTGTGATTATCGTGAAAAGCATGCTCGAACATTTCCAGTGACATTTCCAGTGACATTTTTCCTGCAATTTTTGTAGATCCGGCAATGAGCTGAAACATATTGCGATAATAGAGAAATTCAATATTTTTCTTTTCTTATCAAATAGTATTATAATTTTAAAAAGTCCAAAAAATATGTCAGTAGAGCGTCTAACGTAGAATTTTATAAGCTTCTTAAATTTTCAAATTTTAAGTCTATCTTATCATTTGACCAAGATATTATGATTTTTAGAGCGTTATGTTTTTTTGGTCCACTCCTATCGGACACACTGACAATTTCCGCCGGTAGTGTATTTTGGCGGCTTATTTTAAAAATTGCTTTTGACTTGAAAATTAAATAAAAAATATTTTAACTTTTTTACATCTTTTTATTAATATAATAGATAGTAAAAAATTAGGCTTTCTGACTTTATCAAGTTTGTTTTCTTCCCGATAATGTACGTGAAAGAATAATCCTACAAATTCAAGTAGGTGTCTGGCGTAGGAGATTTTACCATTTGACACAAGCCTAAACTAAAAAATCCAGCTAATTATTGTTCTAGTGGCTATGATCCTAACTAGAATAAAACATTTTCGATATTAAATAACAAAATGTCGAACTTTCAAACAAAAACAGTTAAAAATTGTGTATTTTTAATGAGCAAAAAGTTGAATAAACCAAATTTTATTAAAATTTAATAATTTTAGTTCGGACTAGAGCCATGGTTGTGTAGAATAACATATTGAAAAATCATAGCAATCCGTTAGATAGAGTTTCTTAAGTCAACTTCGTTACTTAGAAAAATGTCCATTTAAGAAAAACGCATTTAGAACAAGGCGATTCAGAGCTGTTTTCAACTACAATCTATAGCTCCATTAATATTTTGTATTTGTATCTTAAATGTACACGATATCCTCTATGAATATATTGTAGTTTTATAATTTGTTTATTAAAGAAAAATATATAGTATTAGGTCCGAACATGAGATTCCACCCTTAAACGAGTCGATCCATACCTATTCTGGACTATAAACTGCAGTTTTATTATTATTTCGTATTTCTGTCTAAACTTTACATAATATACTCTCAATATATTGCACTTTCGAAAAATGTTAATGGAAAAAATCTATTTTTTTAAGTCCGAACATGAGAATACACCCTTAAAAGGGATCCAGTACACGTTTCCAATGAGATTGACGTAACTATAATGGTAAACATTTAAAAGCGCATGAAAAATGCTTTAAAATGTACTATATATAAGAGTATAAAACTCTAAGAAATTGGCAAAGTTGTACGCATTTCAAAATGACGATGTCACCTTAATCATTGAAACTTCAACCTGTACTACTTTCCCAAATTTTTCATTTAATAAGTTAATATTTTGCGGATTTGATATTTTTATATAGAGGAGAGAACTTAAACCTGGTCATGGTTTCGACTTAATGCTCTAGAATCTAAACCGAATAAGATATATATAAGAAATATATATACACATAGGGGAGTGTCACCTGTTATTGGCCTGTTCCAGTTATTGGACAAAGTTTTTTTTCGATGTTAATATAAAAAAATAATATAAGTATAACAAATAAATAAGTAAATAATTAATAACTCTTTCGTTATAATTATGTAATCCTTGTGCCACCACCAGAAAAGACGTCCTAAAACGAAAGACATAATTACACTGCTCCATACTTATACAGAAGTCAAAAGAAGTTATTGTACATAATTTTCAAACGCCTTAAGAATAGTACATTTTGTATCAAGGGCGCAAGATAGGTGATTGCAGCAAGGGAGAGATTAGAAAAACCGAGCGGTCGGGAGGGTCCCCTCGTTTTTTCTAATCTCTCCCTTGCTGCAATCACCTTGCGCCCGTGTTACGAATGACTTTTTTCGTCCAATACCTGCATGGAGAGTTTGCTATTTCCTGCGCATAAAGCGGGCGGAAAAGTGAGCGATTGCCGCGCGATCCCCCGTCACAGGTGGCAATAGCTTACTTTGCGCCCGTTTTATGTGCAAGAAATAACAAACTTTCCATGCAGGTAGGACGAAAATTTGATTTTGAGTCCAATTAAACCTAAAACCATACTATTTGTCTAGTATTTGAATCACATTTGATAATCCAAACATAATTTTCCAGATTATCGCAAGAAGAAATTTGTTGTTATGAAATTTTAAAAAGACGTTATTTTCCGGTTGTTGGATACCCATGGTTCTTGTACATGTTCTTGTACAATTTCTTGTGTAAATTAGTTTCTATTTAAAACTTTAAACAATGCGCACTAGTTTTCTGTGATTCCTAGTGCTGCGCAGTAGGTATTAATCAGTAATAACAGAAAGACATTGTAAAAAAAGTTAGTTTTTTATAATTTTTAAACAAACAAAAAAATTTATAAAAAATCTGGTACAAGAACTTGTACAAGATCCTGTACAAGAACCTGTACAGAATCTTGTACAAGTTCTTGTATTGGTTCTTGTTTCAATTTCTTATGCAGAACTTAAACAGGATCTTGTACGGATTCCACAGTGGATCTAGTACTAGTTCTACTGTGGATCTTGTACAGGAATTTTCAGTAGGGAATTCATAACATATATAGAAAGGAGATGCGAAGAATGTAAATAAACTGAATTTATTCATAACTCTAAGCAGATATTAAAAGTTTAATGTTTGCAAGTATATGAGAAGTGATTTTTGTTTATTGTTACAAAAAATATTTTTATAATTATACCATTTACTTTTTTTGCAGAATTTGTAGTCTGTCCAATAACAATTTTTTTTTTTTAGCAAAAAAAGATACCATCAGAAATATGGGTATAATATATTTTTTATTTTTAAAATCAACACTTTTGTTGTACAGAAAGTTAGCTTAGGTGTGTGGCATTAAAAGACCATTTTAAAGTTATAAAGTTTGCTAGAAAATATTTGATGGTTCAAAATGCAAACCCGTCCAAACACCGGAGACACTCCCCTATATAATAAGATAATAAGTGCAATATGTCAGTAATCTTTCAACTAAAAAGTTAAACTTTTATTTTAAACATTGAAATTATTTAAAGCATTTTTTCAAACTATTCTTTTAAACCTACCAAAAATATGTATACAAACACAATATCAATATCATCTTAGAATATTATTATATGGTAAATAAATAGTATTATAACGAAAAGTACCTATCCAAAAAAAGTCAACTTTATCGATATTAGAAAAAAACTATTAGAAAACCTTTTTACAGAAGAATTACACTAAAATAAATAAAAACATAAAGCGCTGCCACCATATACAAAAGTTTTGTACGAAATATCCATTTTGGGTTCGTATCCATTAGTACTTCAAATTATCATAGGATCAATTCAATCCTATAACTTTTTTTGAGTTAGGACTTTCTAGAAGGGTCATGAGTTTAAATCCTGACAAGCATAGCCCTACTGTAAAAACCCATGTGATCAAGGATTAGATGGTACATAAGGAAACACGTAAGTTTGTTTGTGAAATCTCAGGCGTTGCAGGTAAGATCGTATAAGCGTTTTTCGGTTCTTAGTTGAGAACTTGTGCCGTTCTTAGATGAGAAATTACGTGCGTGCTTATGTGGACTTCGTATGTCTTGACATATGTGACACTTACTACGTAACGTAGTACGAATATTAGAGCAACTAATGCATACAAGTTCTTATGTGAAATCTTACATAAGATCTTACATCGACCGTTCATCAAGAATTTTGGTCGATAAACATTGAATTTGAGAACTCATATGCGAACGCAGATGAGAACTCATGCAAGAAAATATTACTCTGATCTTGCATTAGAACTCACAGGAGATCAGCTCATGTGCGAACACACATGAGAATTTAGATAAGAACGTACATGCGCCGGTAGAGGCTCCTTGCGCTGAAAAATAATTCTTAAAATAGTTTATACCTCGCATATGAGAACTCGTATGAAAACTTACTTGCGAACACGTATGTTAAAGGGGCGGGGATATGGTACTGATGGTAAAAAAAAATTCTTTTGTGAATCTTTTAAAGCAACTGTAAATGTTCTTACAACAATTCTTTTTAGACATTATTAGGCACTTATTAAAGAACATTTTGAAAATTTTTGTTAAAAAATATAAAGATGTGTGTAACTGAAGAAGCATTGCTGACGGCGTCGTCCGAAAAATGCGATTTGCAGTGAACATCATAACTACTCAACAATTTATCTAAAATCAAATAATGAAGTACATTTTGTTAAAAGGATAATTTAACCCGCCTCTAACGATTTTCTTTCTCAGTTTTTGACAAGAAGGACTCTGTACAGTAAAATAATAGTCAATAAGGATTCTGAAAATCATTGGTCTTTTGCGAGTTTATGTTTCTCCTAACTAGAAAATAATTTTTAGAAATGAATCTGTCAGAATTAAACGTGAAGATGGACGCCATATTTCTTGTCAGTTGCGATCATAAATTTAAAAAGGCGCAAAATTTTCACCTTAAAGAAATGAACCCTCACCAATTAGAACGCTTGAAAGCCTAAAACGCAGTCTGATTGGTGAAGGCTCAATCCTTCAAGTTCGCAAGGTGAAAAGCAAAAAATACAATTTCTTGAATAATTTAGACTAAACAAATGTATTTCTGACATTATTTCAATTATTTGTCATTAAAAGCAAGCTCGATAATACAAAATTTAAGAGAAATACGGTAAAATGAAGCCAGGATATACGGTTTTGTGATTTGTGACGTTTGATCGCGTAAATGTCAGAAATAGGACTAAGCTTTAACAGCTTAGAATTTATCATACTTCTTTAGTGTAGTACATTTATAAGGTCAATTTCCATTTAATACTAAATACTAAATAAACTTCAGAATGTCGTTTATCTTGAACAGAATTGTCAGAAAACCATGTTTTTCGATTTTCACGTTGCGATCTCCAATGTACAAAACCGCAGTGTCACATGGAGATTCAGGCTTTTTAGCGTTCTGATTGATGAAGGCTTGTTCCGTCGTTTGCGCGTTATGCACGTCAAGCGCGCAACTAACAAAAATTGGAAAACATTTCTAATTGAACAAATGTCGTATTAGCATAAATTCTTTGAGTAAAGTTTGCTTTCAATAATAAACTTTGTTAAAAAAGTTATAATAATGGTTTTTTCAATAAAACTATCAAGATATTGTGTTTCTTCCTTCTCACATTTCGAACCGAAGGAGCAAGCTTTCACCAATTCGAACGCTGGAGACCCTAAATCTCCATCTGACACTGCGCTGGACACTTCGGGATCGTACATTCGAGATCGCAACGTGAAAAAGAAAAAACATAATTTTCTGACAATTCTGTTCAATATAAACGATATTCTGATCTACATTTAGCATTATAAGAATATTGACCTTATAAATGTGATGCACTAAAAACATGATAAATACTAAGCTGTTAATGCTTTATTTCTATTTCTGACATTTACGCGATCAAACATTCAAGCTCTTAAAGGTCACAAATCACAAAACTGTGTTTTATGGCTAAAATTTACCGTATTTCTCTTAAATTTTGTATTATCAAGCTTGCTTTTAATGACAATTAATTGAAATAATGTCAGAAAGACATTTGTTAATTCTAAATTAGTCAAGAAATTGTATATTTTTATTTTCACCTTGAAAGCTTGAAGGAATGAGCCCTCACCAATCAGATTGCGTTTAGGCTTTCAAGTTCTGATTGGTGAGGGTTCATTCCTTCAAGGTGAAAATTTTGTGCCTGTATACATTCGAGATCTCATCTGATAAGAAATATGGCGACCACCTTCACGTCAATTTCTGACAGATTCATTTCTAAAAATCATTTTCTAGCTAGGAGAAACATCAAATCGCAAAAGACCAATGATTTTCAAACTTCTAATTAACTATTATTTTATTATACCGAGCCCTTTTTGACAAAAAGTGTCTGGATTTTTTTAAAAAAATGTTTACAGTGTAAAATTTTAAAAATACAACAAAAATGGGTTGGTGCCACTTAAAATCTTTACCTATTGAATACCCTCAATATTAAAATTATTGCTGATTAAATAGTATCCGTTTATCGGTTAAATATGTCGCCATTTTGTAGCTGTATCTTGAAGAAGAAAAAAGGAAAGAAAATCGTTGGTGGCGGGAAATTTATGTGTTAGAGTGTGCCAAATTTGGTTGAGAAAAGTGAAGTTGTTTTCGAGTGAGAGTGTTGGACGATTTTGAAAATCATTATTTCGAGAAAAATGAGTTTAAAGTTAAAACTTTCAAGCGCTCAAATCAGTACTTTTGAACAGGCGTATTAAAAGTACTTTCGATTTGAATAAGTACAAACAATAGTAAGGCGTTTGAAACGTTAAAAAAACATTTTGATTAAAATATATTTTAATCAAATTTTTAAATGCAACCATTCAAGCTGGAGTACTCGAGAAAGTTTACTGCATTTGGCACATTTTTATTCAAATGGCATGTAAAATTCTATAACTTTAATAATTTTTCTTCAATTGACTTGAAACTTTTCTGCAATATTTTTGAGATGATTGGCTACAAGAGAATGTAAAAGAAAAAAAACGATTTTTTGGACCCAACCCCCCCTCTAACTCACATTAGTAGATGCAAGAACAACAGTACTAAATAATGAAACGAGGTCCAAAGGATAATTTAATTAAATGTTTTAAATAATAATAAATGTAATAGAATGTTTTTATTAAAACAACAGTTTTTAACATTAAAAGCGTTGAACAATTTTTGTATATTTTTGAAAGGCTTTTCTAAAATTTGGAAAACATACGACTAATTACACTGTCATTTGAGCACGAAAAGGTTATAGTTGGTTGTAAATTGTTAACTTAATTTTTCATGACGTAAACATATTTATGCAACACACGCGTATTATGGCCACATTACGACACCTGTTTAGCGTGAAGTAAGTTGATATTTATAGACTAATGAAAGTAGCTCATGGTGGGGACTACACTTTATTTCTGCTAGTTACTTTCGTCACTTTATAACCCGGCACATTATTTTATAACCCTCAAATCCGGGTTCTAAAGTAAATATCTAGGAAACTTTCCGTTGGTCTTGTTTTCTTACATACATGTCTAGGGACTTTTGATTTGCAGCATTTTATGAGCAGCACTGCTTATAACTAGGGATACCTAACCTTAGGGCGCTTACATACTTCAGCGTTTTTGGGAAGGTTTGCCAAAGATCCCGTTGGAGTAAGAAAGAAGAACTGATTTAAACTGGACAAATTTCATTTTCTGTGTCTCTTACTCCAATGGTATTTTTAGCAAACTATCCCAGAAACGCTGAAGTGTGAAAGCGTCCTAAA
>WNHD01003910.1:0-30497 GCA_011057455.1 Ganaspis sp. Gsp50
AAACTTATTCAAACTATTTTCTAATTAGTTCAAACTTATTCAAAATATTTTCGAATTAGTTCAAACTTATTCAAACTATGTTCGGATTATTTACTTATTCATGTACTCGGGCTTAAAAAATAATAAAACGCCTATTCGTAGTTTATTAGAACTATTTTCGAATTAATTGAAACTATTTTGAAATTAGTTGGAACTTATTCAAACTATTTTCAAATTAGTTGGAACTTATTCAAACTACTTTCAAATTAGTTGAAACTTATTCAAACTATTTTCGAATCGGTTCAAACTTATTATCAATCTGTTTTCAAATTAATTAGATGATTTAATAGAACAATCATAGAACTTGTTTTCAAATTAGTTCAAAATTATTCAAGCTATTTTCGAATCATTTCAAACTAATTTTTTTATATTAAAAGAAGAATAAATAATTAGTGTACGCATAATTACAGATGGTACTACATATATCCAAAACTCCTTTCTAGTTATCTATTCTACTATTTCCTTATCTACAGTTTAAAATCATCTCTAATCTAAAAGTAAGTCATTTGGGATTGAACAATTTGATTTGAACTGATTTGATTTGAACTGATTTGAATTGATTTGATTTGAACTGATTTGATTTGAACTGATTTGATTTGAACTGATTTGATTTGAACTGATTTGATTTGAACTGATTTGATTTTTAAACTGATTTGATTTGAGCTGATTTGATTTGAACTAATTTGATTTAAACTGATTTGATTTAAACTGATTTGATTTAATTTAATTTGAACTGATTTAATTTAAACTGATTTAATTTGAAATAATTTAATTTGAACTGATTTGATTACATAATAAATTTTAGATAATATTATGTTTCTTATTGTCAAGATAACAAAACTGAAACATTCGTTAGAGAATTTTGTTAGAAGTAAAATACACTGTTCACTCTTAAGGTGAACACTTCAATATTTTCAGAAGAGAATTGTTATAGGCACAATATGTTATTTACTATATCAAGACAATAGAACTTTAATATTTGTGAGAGAAGGTAGAGTAATTGCTTGATTTCCCACTTGCAGGTGTTGATATTAGCAACAGCAATAACATTACTGGTTGTGGAAATATTAGCCAGACCAGAACCACCAGTTAGTCAATACTTACCCCCAAATCAGCTTTATGGCCCGCCGCAGAGACCCAGTCTAGGTACTCCGATTGCTTCGCCAGCTAATTCCGGAATCAATCAGTACTTGCCTCCTAACCAACAGTATGGACCACCTGGTGGTAGTGGAGGCAGCGGTGGATACGGAGACAGCTCCTACGTAAGTCATTCAACATTCACACACCCCTGCAACAACAAAATTAAATAACCATAATTAGCATCTCTTTACAACTTTCTATTTCATTTTTTATCACTCTCAAAACTGGCAAATATCAATTTATTTAGAAATGTTAATGACTCATTTACAGTATTGCTCATTTAACCATCTTTTACTGTCATGCATAAAAATTAGAATACCGAAAACTAGCAATTTTGGAATATAACTAATGTGAGGTCCTATATATAGGACCTACATATAGGACCTCATACCATATTCTCACCATATTCCTACCAAATAGGAATTATCAATGTGACGCTTTTTGAAGAATGTATATTCTTCATTGATAATTGATAATTCAATTGAACATTGATAATTCAATAATTTTCGATTGGCCAATATTTGGCCACGTGTGTTTTCAGGGTCCAGCGAAATACGAATTTGAATACATGGTGTATGACCAGCCATCTGGCAATGATTTTGGTCAAAAAGAGAGTCGAGATGGAGACGTGACTCGAGGAATGTATTATGTATTGCTTCCTGATGGTCGTCGTCAACGAGTGGAATACGAAGCGGATCAAGATGGCTATAGACCTAAAGTTACTTATGTTCAAGAGGGTACGGGAATAGGGGGTGGATATCCAGGAGGAAGTGGTGGTTATCCAAGCAGTTCTGGCGGTTATCCAAGCAGCGCTGGTGGAGGTTACCCAAGCAGCTCTGGTAGTGGTTACCCAAGCAGCTCTGGTAGTGGTTACCCAAGCAGTTCTGGTGGTGGTTACAATTACTAAGTTCCATAAACAACATCTATCGAATTCGAAGCCCGAACCAATCAGAAAAGTGTCTTTAAATCTCCGCAACCCTTAGAGATGATAAAAAATTAGCGCTCAATTTACCCGCAATTAGAAGAGTTAATATATTTAACGTTAAACGGAAAGACGAATTTCAAGCAAACAAAACTCAAAAACAAATTCAAACAAGTCTGAACAGAATAAAACCAATCAGTTCAGTTAAACATTTTGACTAAAAAGTTAAGCTAAAAATTGTATCTATGCAAAGTTGAAGTAAAAATTGTAACAATAAAGCTAAAGTAAAAATTGTAACAACAAAGCTAAAGTAAAAATTGTAACAACAAAGCTAAAGTAAAAATTGTAATAACAAAGCTAAAGTAGATAGAAAAAAGGCAAACTTGTTGAGAAAATAATAGCTTTTTAAAAATCGGGATGAAAAACGTTCAAATCGCTTTTATAAAAGACGTATATAACAATTCTTGAAGTAATGTATTAATTATCAATGCGTAATTATTATTCTACAGAAAAAAAGAAAGACTCCTGATCGAATTCTTATCTTGTGTAACAACTTTACGATAGAAAAGTTCCTTTCCTGCTTACACTTGAAAGAAATTTTTCTTTCCGGGTGATTATTAGATTCTAGTCTTCTCGCAACCAGAGGGTTTGCTGGTCTATAAAGTCTTACTACTTCTGGTTGAAATCGAATTGGAACAACCCCACCTGTAGAAAATAAGCATAGTATTGTACAAAGCATTTCTTTTTCTTCAACTGCTCTGCAAAACCTAGTTTGCTCAACAATATTAAGTTTCTTAAGCCATTTTTCCCTCAACTGCATCAAAATAATTCATAAAAATCTCTGTAACATAGTTCATTATTTTCATGTGATCAATGCAAACATGTATGCGTATAATATTCTCGAAATGAATCCATGTAAAGCTAGGTTTATGTAATATATGATTTATAACAAAGTACAGCTGTATCACGATCATTACCACCAGTGTATAATCCTCTCTAAATCCAACGCTTAGTCTAATTGCAACATACTTTCTTTATATTATTACACGTATATTTGACTTGAATCTCGAGAGAGAGACAGCATTTAATGCACTCAATTCGAAACTTGATTATCAACATCGTGACTTATTATAACTCACTGAAAATCAACTTTGATTACGAATTTTAGAATTAAAAGCGAAAGCGGAAAATTGCAATTAAAGTGACACATCTAGTACAAGTCTATTAAGACACAATTTTGTTGGTATTTTAAAAAATGCTTTAATCGTGTCCCCTTTTGGGCAAGATTCGAAAAAAGTAATTAACGTTAATCTAAAAAGTCCCGTGAGGAAGCAATTTATGATAAAGTATGCATATTAATTCTAATTAAGTTTTTTTTTAACTTTTTATAGTATGCTCCAAAAATATGAGAAATAAATTCAAGATGCTAATATTCCGTATGGACATAAAAATAGAGATCATTTGTATTATTTTCTTAAAATATCATTAATTTTTTTAATATCGTTATTTCTTTTATAATTCATTATGTATGTTTTACTATCATTACTTCTTTTAATTCATTATTTGTTTTAATATCATTATTTTAATATCATTATTTTAATATCATTATTTTAATACAATTATTTTAATATCATTAGTTTATATAATTATTTTAATATCATTATTTTAATATAATTATTTTAATATAATTATTTTAATATCATTATTTTAATATCATTATTTTAATATCATTATTTTAATATCATTATTTTAGTATAATTATTTTAATATAATTATTTTAATATCATTATTTTAATATTATTTTAATATCATTATTTTAATATCATTATTTTAATATTATTTTAATATCATTATTTTAATATCATTATTTTAATATCATTATTTTAATATCATTACTTGTCTTTCTTTTATTATCATTATTAGTATTAAAATGTAAAAATATCAATATTTTTAGTTTCAACTTTTTTCGAAGATTGAAAAATAATGGAAAATTACGAATGTTTATGTACGAATTTTAAAAATCGATATATCTGAAGTGAGCGTTTCAGTCTCTTTGAAATGGAAAGCAGACTATTATGCTAAGTTGTAGATTTAAATTTTGATTGTTTAAAACTGTATCTCTATAAGAGTATGCACTTTAAACAAAAGAGCTGAGTGATAAAAATAATTTGTTGAAAACAACACAACTCAATTTAAAAAAATACTTCTTTAAATTTGTTTAAATGCAAAATTTGATTCAATGCAAAATTTGATTCAATGCAACACTCGATTCAATGCAACACTTGATTCAATGCATTGTTATTATTAAAGTCAGTCCTAGAATAATTATCAATTCAACAAAATTTCAACTCAAAAATTTCAAAATTCCAAATTTTACTGAAAATTATATTTCCGTGTGTAGTTCCAGCAAGGGAATATAGTTTAAATGTCCGATTAAATCGTAGAGCGATAAATTCATGAACGATTAATTCGATTCATTGAATCAAGTTTTCATAAAAATTACAAATTATGATAAATTATAGATATAAAGTTAAAGACTAAATTATATTTTATTTTACTTCTAATCAGTACACGGGTTTATATAGAAATTATTTAAAATTAAAGTTCAAGTTAAGAACTGAACTATAAAGGAATTGTAAATATTATTAATTATAAACACTCCTGTGTGATGGTTAATTAAAAATAATTAATTATATTTGAGAAGAGCAATAAACTCGAGTGTGATAAATTTGTCTCGACTTGAACGGAAGTCTGATTATAACCTTTTATCTGATCTTTTACAAATTTTCGCTATGCTACAATGAGTTAATTAATTATACTCCTGGCAACTCGAGTAACGCGTTAGCTTCATAGGAAGCGCCGACACTAATGAAAGTACAAAAGTACCGAGAGCAAGTTGCCCTCAAGTCTTGGAAAAGTAAACGGAGAAAGGTGCCATGTATTTCTCAACAAAAAAGGAAACACTTTACATAAAAGTTCCAGTCCATATAGTGTGTTAATTATTTTTTTAGGCAAAAAAATTAAACCAGAATACCTACTTTTTCAATCAAGAGAAATGCGAACTTATAGTTTTAAAATGTAAACTCAAAGGTCCAAGCCAAACACGTAAACAATAAAAATTAAATAAAATACTGCGAGAAAAGAACAAAAAAAATATTACAAAAAAATTCTGCAAGAAAAAAGCGTAAGAAAAAAGCACAAGCAAAAAAGGATAAGAAAAATACTACATGAAAAAAGAAGAGGAAAATTCTAGAAAAAAAAGCACAAGAAAAATACAAAACGAAAACCACAAGAAAATTACAAAAGGAAAATAGTAAAAGAAAAGTAGTGAAAGTAAAGTTAGTAAAAGTAATATAGAAAAAAGAAAGTAGTAATTAAATAAAATATTAATCACGAAAAATAGTAACAACATAAAATCAAGAATGCAATAAAAATTCAAATACAAAGCAAACAAAATTAATAATTGCACTATTAATTTGCAAACCACAATTTCGGTTCGGTGACATCAAAGTGATTTTCAGAAACTATTTAAAAATTTGCTTGAAAGTAAAAGCTATTCGCTTAATCTTTAGATCTTTTAGAGTCAGTGATATGTGGAAATCAACTCATTGTGGAGCATGGAGAATTATTTGCATGTTTTGATGTTTAAATATATTCTAAGGCTAAACATCAAAGGATATCACGTAAATCAACCAAACCATTTTAATCAAACAAATTTCGCCATTTCTCATGAAATGCTTTAGTTCGCATTCAATGCAAAATGAGACCTAAAAGCATCCTCAAAACCGAGTGAATTAATAGTTCCAAACTACATCATACGAGAAGGTTTAACGTGAACTAATTGCGAAATTTGTAGAGCATTAAAGTTTTTGAATGAATGATCATTTGAGATGATTTAATTTTTATTAAAAAGTCGTTCAAAAATAATATAAATGGTACAAAAGTCTTATCACAATATGTTGTAAATACACGGCGAATGACAATTTGTAAAATTGTCAATCAACTACATCAAAATTGTCAATGCCAAATTGTCAATACAAAATTGTCAACTGCAGCAAAATTTTCAATTACACAAAAATTGTCAATTACATAAAAATTGGCAATTACAGAAAAATTTTAAATTATACAAAAATTGGCAAATACACCAAAACTGTTACACCAAAAATGTCAATCAACTACACCATAAGATGTAAATTTAAAAAAAAATTTACTTAACAATAATCTAGTGAAACAATTAACAACAATTTATTTAATTTAGTCATTAAATTCATTAACTAAATATTCATTTCAACTTATTTTATTATTATTTCAACTTATATTATTGTTAAGTAATAAATTGTAGTACTTTAAGTAATATCCGAACTGGAATCAATTTCTCATCAGTGTCGAATGAAGCCATTTTTTATAAATATAAAAATGTAGAAAATGGTTCAGTACATACATTTTTTAAAATATGCTATTATAATTATTAACTTATTTCTATACTTATAAACCTTTATTTATTCAATTTTTCAAAACGACCACCGTCTTGTTAAAGAAGAACCAAAGTTTTTCTTAAACAAACATTTCGTAGAATCAAATGATGATAAAAAAAGTGGTATTGAAGTTTGCAAATTTTCTTCGTTCACAAAAAACAACAAAAGATTGTTTTCTCAATCATTGTTCCCGTATTTATTTACATACTAAAAAAACAAGATAAATTAAAATCTTAGGAAGAAGTAAATAAATATTTAAAAAGTTAAAAATAAAAAAATAGCAAAACTGGCAAAAATAGCAAATAGCGAAAATTTCTTTCATTTTTCATAAACGAAAAAAAACTTTGCAAACTATCATTAAAAAGATTCTTAATTTCAATGCAGATCATTTAAAGAATGGAAAACTGTGAGATACGGAATTCATAAAATTTTCTCTCCAATATCAGAGGTACTTTTTTTTAGTCTAGTAGACTGTTATTTGTGTGATTTTTCTTTTTTTTAAGGTTAGTACGGTCCTTGGAGGTCGGTATTACGGTCGTAGCTCGCAAATCCTGTCTCATAAGAGATTCTTGGCCGGAAGCCGTTCTGATCAGCTTGATACTGGACAATTTGCTTTCGTCCATCTGGCAAAAGTACAGAATATACACCTTCAGTGGAATCACCGCTACGCTTTTCTTTGTGGCCAAAGTCGTTTCCGTACTCGTCGTTAACATTGTACTGGAAATCGTATTTTGCTGGCGTCTAAAGAAAAGAAAAATCAACTTTTACCACGTTTTTCTTTCCTCCCGAAATCCTTTCAAAAGAAAAAACAAAAGAAAATCTGCAAATCTCAGATCACGGGGACGAAAAATACTGGAAGAGATTTCCCATTGATAAAATACTGAAATTCCCTTTTGTGTTTGATACGCTTTTTTAGTATATTTTATAACTTTTCATGGCAATTTAAACGATTTATGGTCATTCCTTAATCTTTTTTATTGTTTTCTGCATTATTTTATATTTTGCTAAATTTTATACTATTTCGTTCCATTTTATATTACTTTGTTCAATTGTATATTATTTTGTTTAATTTTGTGTTACTAAGTTCAATTATTTATTATTTTGTTCAATTTTATATTACTTTGTTCAATTTTATATTACTTTGTTCAATTATTTATTATTTTGTTCAATTTTAAATTACTTTGTTCACTTCACTGAAAAAAATGTTTGGTTAACTTAACCAGAAAGGAATGTTAAATATGCTAAATAATATAAAAAATATGTTAAATATGTAATGTTACTATTTTTTTTTGTTAAATTAACTAGAATATTAGTTAATTCAACCAGAATTTTGGTTAATTCAACTAAAATTTTAGTTAAGTTAACCAGAATTCTAGTTAATTTAACCAGAAAAGATAGTAAGGGTAAAAAATAGTATTATCAAAAATAGTAATAATATTTAACATTCCTTTCTGGTTAAATTAATCAAACATTTTTTCAGTGTTTTATATTACTAAGTTCAATTATTTTTTATTTTGTTCAATTATATTATTTTATTTTTTGTTTTATTTTGTTTTTCAATTTTATATTTTTTCATACACACAAAAAATGTTTTCTTCCAGCAATGAAAAGTTCCACTAAAACAGCGAAAGTTTTAACGCTCGCAACGAAATATATATTTATTCTAGTGAAACATTTTGCTGTTCAAGAAAAATAATTTTTTGCGTGTAGTGTATAATTTCATTCTCTCTCAATTTTAACAAAAAGGAAGAAGAAAGTAATAAAAAAAATTTACTAATTTGCAATGTGAGTGATTAAAAATAATGAAAGCAGTCATAATATTGTCAACAAAAAAGAAGAGTTATTGCTGGCTACTGGTCATTAATCACAAATCTCGGAGCTTTGTTAGCAAAGTCAGACTTCTGGCTGACCAAACACATTTGTAACTACTGAACATGTACTCAGCACATTGATTATAATTTTCTAGAGCGTTTTCTCAAAATTTTAAAGATTTAACTATTTTTTGAAAGCGTTGTTAGAAACATCACTATCTCAATATTTTTGTAAATTATAATTGAATTCACGTTTAAATATTAAATCGGATTCAAGAGCAATTTTTGCAGATCAAAAGTTTCTTGGACTCAAAGAAATTTTATTTTATTTAAAGAAATGTCTGCTTTAAATCAAATGAATTTTATTATTAATTTGGGATCAAGAAATATTTTGGTTAAGTAATAATTTGTCGCTCCCCGAAGAAAGGGACCTTGGAAGTAAACGATTATAGGTTATGTTTGATTATAGTCTTGACGCTCTTAAAGCTTCCTGTTTAATCATTTGTCTAATAATTCGAAAGTTTAGTCGAAAGGAGTTTTTTATGAATATTTTGCGAGTATACTATGGGGCCATACTTAAATTACGTAACGCTTTTTATTAGAAATGCTAGACCCCCCCTCCCCCATGTAACAAAATATTTAATACATTAGCGCCATTTTTCCTTTGAAAGTAACAAATAGTCTGCCCCCCCCCCCCCCCTATGAAGCGTTACGTAATTTAAAATTTAAGTATGGTATAATATCAAGAAAAACTGTTTTTAATTGAATTAATTCTTTCAGCAAACATAGCCTACAATTTTTTCCTTCTAAGGTCCCTTTCTTCGAAGCGCGTCACAAATGCAAAAAAAATGTTTGAAAGAAATAAGATTTCTTTGAATCAAAGACCTTTTTTTAAAAGAAAGAAAAGTTTAAAAGAAAACAAGTTCAATTTGAATTAAATAAAATTTCTTTAAATAAAAGAAAAATTCAATTTGAATGAAAGATACAAGTCTAAGAAAGTTATTTCTTTATATCCAATACTGAAAATAATGTCTGGTTATCTTAACCAGAAAGAAATGTTAAATATGCCCTTACTATTTTGTCTGGTTAAATTAACTAGAATTCTGGTTAACTTAACTAAAATTCTAGTAGACTTAACCAAAATTCTGGTTGACTTAACTAATATTCTATTTAATTTAACCAGAAAAAATAGTAAAGGCATATTTAACATTCCTTTCTGGTTAAGTTAACTAGACACTTTTTTCAGTTTATTCTGCAGAAAAAATACACTCTCATTATTGATGAGAATGTAATAAATACTACTAACCACATAAATGGTTGGATAAAAGGATTACTAGTTTTTTTTGGTTAAACTTACTATGTAATTGGTTAGCTTTACTAGTACCTTGGTTAAGATAACAACATAGATGGTTGATACTACCACACGGAGAAAACAGTTAGCTGTTGCAACTAATCCTTAGCTATTCGAGCTACATAGATTTCTTATTACATAAACAGCGAATTATTTAGCTGTAATAGCTAAATAACTACAATAATATAATATAATAATAATAGCTACAACAACTAACTTGTTCGCTGTAATTAAAATTATTACAAAAATAATAGTAATCACTTTTATTTTTCCATTGTGCGTGTAGTTTAAGACAATATTTCGTAAACAAATGTTTGTATTAAGAATAATTGACCTAAACTTGTGCAAAGAAATTTAAATTAAAAAAACAAAAAAAAAACACTTTAGAAAAGTAAAACGCAAAGAAATGAAAGAAGATGAGTAACAATTGAAATAAATCCTTACCGTAACTTCGACAGCATTATAATCGTAACCCAAATTTCCAAACTGATTTGGCGGGAGATACTGACTTGACGGTGCTTTGGCAATTGGCGGTGTCAAAGAAGGAATTGATGCCGCAAAGGATTTTGCAAAGGGCGCGGAGCCTTGCCCGAATGCAGAGATGCGATCACCCGGTAAGTAGACGTTTGAGGGTGCAGCAACTCCTGGAGTCAAACTTTGGCTTCGAGTTGTGGAAGAAAAGGAACTCATTGTTGCGGAAAATGGAGAGCTTGTCTGTCGATTTGCCGGTAGGTAATTTGTGGATGGAATGACGCTTTGACGACTGGGAAGATAGGTGGTCGATGGAATAGAAGGGCTTGCCCCTAGTCGCTCTGGTGGCAAATACTGTGTTGGAATTACATTTTGAGGATTCGTGTACCGATTAGAACTCGTTGGAACCACAATCGGGGGTCTCAGATCATTTGGAGGTAAATAGCGACTCGAAAGGGATGAACCTGGCGGTTGATAACCAGCAGGCTCCAAACTAGCCACTGCCAAAGCTACTAGAGATAAAATGATGAGCACCTGCAATTAGAGTTAGTTCTGTATTTTTTTTCGAGTTTCAGAATGTGGACTTTTACCTCTTTTGATAGCTAATTATTTTGATTATAAATCGTCATTAAAGATTATGATTTAAAATTGTAATTCAAAATATTGTGATTCCAAATTGTGATTCAAAATTGAGATTCAAAATTGTGATTTAAAATTGTGATTAAAAATTGAGATTCAAAATTGTAATTAAAAATTGTGATTAAAAATTGTGATTCAAAATTAGGATTCAAAATCATTAATCCTAGAGATATTTTTTATTTAAATTTAATATAATTTGTTTGAATCAAATGATATATTTTTCTCAGAACATAATAACTTATTTATTTGATGCAAATAAATAATTTAGTTGATGCAAATAAATAATTTAGTTGATGCAAATAAATAATTTATTTGATGCAAATAAATAATTTATTTGATGCAATTAAATAATTTATTTGATGCAATTAAATAATTTATTTGATGCAATTAAATAATTTATTTGACACAAATACCATTTTATTTGGCATGAATAAAAAGTTATTAGGCTCGGAGACAAATATACATTTTCTCTGTGTGTAATTGTGTCAGTTAATTAAGTTAATTGGATTTAAAAAATAGATAATGAAGAATAGTTATTAAGTCTGTTCATCAAGAAAATTGTGCAGTTAATCTTTCATGAGTTTATTTGTCGGTTTTTTCATCATCGGTTATAATTTGTCAGTTACTCTTTCATTAGTTAATCACTTTGTTTTTTCATTAAGTAATTTTTTTCTTCACCAAGCAATTGTTTTTTCATCAAGGAATTATTTTTTCGTTGTTCTTTCGTCAAGAAATTGTTTTTTCGTCAACAATTGTTTTTCCATCAAGCAATTGTTTCTTGTCAAGTAATTGTTATTTCAGCAATTTTTTTTCTTGTAATTATTTTTCATAAAGAACATTGTTCAGTTATACTTGAATCAGGTAAATGATCTTTTATTCTAACAAACCTCATTTTTGGAATAACTTTGGTTACGAGTTTTTGGCAGCTTTTGTAAACTACGTATTAAATGTGCAATGAAAATTTTAATTTGCAAATAATTTAATTTTGTAAACAACAAATTAAATGTTCAATGAAAATTTTAATTAATTTTTTTTAATAATTAAAATTTTAATTATTAGAATAAGAATTTATCACTCGGTGAATATAATTTAAAAAAAATTATATATTTTAAAAAAAATTTTAATTTGCAATTCATTTAATTTTGCAAACAACGTATTAAATCTTCAATCAAAATTTTAACTTAAAAGTAATTTTTTCGCTTAACTAACGAATTGAGTGTTCAATGAAAATTGTAATTTAAAAATCATTTAATTCAGAAGATTTATTTATGTCGTAAACTCAAAAACACTTGTCTTTAAATTGTCAGCATTTGATCAAAATATGAATGATACGAATTTCAAGTTTTTTTAAAAAGCTGACACTGTATCACTAATGATGAAGAATCAACAAATTAAACACATTCGCAGAAAATTATCTCGAACTGTTAAACCACCATTTTTTTAAATACAAAATTTATCACAGTTTTCCGAATTCAAAATTTACCGAAATTTGGCTTTCAAATTCCAAATTTACCACAGCTTTTTTTACATTCATTTACTACAAATTACATTCTCATTTTGATTCTAATATTTGGCACAATTTTTCTTTAATTGCAAGATTTACCACAAATATTGCTTAAATTCAAGTTATTAATGCTTTAATTCAAGAAACTTTGGTTATCAAAGTTATCATGATATTTTTATCAAACACAAAATCAATGTATCAATTTAATTAATTTAATTAAAAAATGTAATTTTTAATTTAATTAAATAATTAATTCAATTAAAAATTAATTAATTTTTGGTACCCTTTACCACAAAATTGATTTAAATGCAAAAAATACGATACATTTCGACTAACTGCAAGATTTGGCACAAAAAGAGGTTTAAAATTCGCGAAATTCTTTGGAGACTGAGAATTGACGATATTATTTGGAAAGAAGGTTTGTGTTCTCACCTTCATCCTTCCGCGGGTATAGAAAAAGGTTTGATTAAAGACACGTGGTTCCTTGCTTTTATATAGGTAGAAGAAGGTCTTTGGCAAACAATAAGCGTACGCACGCGGCAAAAGAGAATGCTCCCCATCCTCCAACTGACGCACTAGAGACATTATTCATCTTCAATAGATGAGCGATGAGCGCATCGGCAAAAAAGTAGGTATGTCTGAATTTCGCAACATGAACTGTAACATCGAGAGCAAGGCCGGGATCATAACGCAACCAAAACGTCTAGGTCTGTCTAATGACTTTTGTGAATCCCGTCATCGAATCATCCTTGATACTTGATTCTATAATTTTACTTCAAGGCCTTTCGGTGAATTAGCGCGATCCCATCGATCGACAATCGGGTACTTCCTGGCACTATGATCCTATGCTGAAGTGCTTTCCACGCTAATTAGGCACGTTTCTTCTTCTCGACAGTATGCAATTTTTTTGTCGGTACCATTAAGAGGAGCAAGGTTGAAGAGAAGAAATCAATATCTCGACTTGCAGGTCGAGAGGACTCTGTTGACCTTTATTAATTTTGATTATGAACCGGATGAGTAGGACTCGTCAAGTGTCGACAAGAATTTGGAGCTAAATTATTGCTTTTTATAAAACACTTTTGCAATATGCCGAATTTGCATGATTCATGAACGTTAGCAACCTCGTTCCGGAGATGTTCGGATATACTGCTCATTAGCGGGAATTAAAATGTCTGAGATGCAAACCTCGATTTGGATGGATTACGAAAAAGAAAGCCAACAAGATAATAACTAGTGGGAAAAATGTTTAAGAATTCATACGGTAATTTTGGTGTAAATGAGTTGAAGAAAATTTGCATATTTTGGTAATTTTGTTTAAACTTTGTTTTCACACGAGATTGGTCATAACAGAGATATTTTGTGACGCGTTTTAAAAAAAGGGACCTTAGAAGGAAAAAATTGAAGGTTATGTTTGATGATGGTCGATTAGGGCTTTCTTTTTAATTATTTGCAGTCGAAAATAGTTTTTGTTTATAGTATACACACAAACTATTCATAAGAAACTCCTTCTGATTGCAAAGAATTAAAGACGTATTTTTAAATAATATTTCGTGCTGTTTGGGAACCATTGTCAAACATAACCTATATTCGCTTGCTTCTAAGGTCCCTTTCTTCGGAACGCGGCATATATGCTAACTTTGTAGGCTATTTTTTACAGGTTCAAAAACTTAAATGATTAACAACTTAAAGAATTAAAAACTTAAATGATTAACAACTTAAACAGTTAAAAACTTATAAGTGGTTAAAAACTTAAATGGTTGAAAACTTAACAAAATGGATTAAATTTAAAAAGATTACACTTCAAATTCAATCGCGTATTATCAAAACTTATAAAGACGAATTTATTTTTATAGAAAATAAAGAATTGTCTCTCCTTTTCTTTTTGTCATTTGTAACAAAAAAGGTAGGACTATTTTATTTCCCTATCGTACGTAAAAAAGATGTGGAATCGATCGTACCCTAATTAATTCCCAAATATTCTCCAGTATCCGGGCAATTTTTGTCTTCCTTTTATAAAAAAGATGTGTCTATAATGATTAAAAGGTTTTGTGTTAAGATAAAGGAATATTATTAAAGTAGAATATTAATAAATAGCAAATTATAACTTATTAATAAATAACTAATCATAACTTATTAATAAACTAATTGTAACTTATTAGTTACAATTTAATAAATATACAATAATGTATGAAAAATGTCCTACATTATTTACCAAGAAATAAATTTTCTCAGGTCTTGTAAAATATTAATTTTCGAATGTACAGAAGAATTCTAGTTAATTCTCTATAGAAGAAAACTAGGGAGGAAATTTTTTCACTTTTCTTCGCCTCTTCAATAAATTACTCAACTTTAAAGCAAAGTTTAAAACATTTTATGTTTTCGAAGAGTTGCTATTGAATTTTACAGTAATTAAAAATTCTCTGTTCATTAAAAAGAAAGTTTTATTACATTTAATATATTGATTACAAAAGCTTTGTAACTTGAACTAAGAACCGAATAAAGTTTACAAGTTAGTTTAATGTATAATTGTAGTAAATTTGAAAAAATTGTACGGAAAACAGATGATAATAATTTTAAAAATTAATTTTAAAAAATGCATCTCTGATTTAAAAATATAACATACTTATGTTCCATTAGTGTTCTTTTGAAGTTTGATAAATTATTTTTGTATCAAGAATATTTTCGCTTCAAGTTTGAATTAAGAATTTATAATCTTCTACAGGAATAAATATTTAAATCCAGACAAAATACTTGAATCAGGAATAAATATTTAAATCAAGAATAAAAAGTTCAATCAAGAATAAATAATTGAATCAAGAATAAATATTTGAATCAAGAATAAATACTTGAATAAAAAATAAATGCTTCAATAAAGAATAATTAAAGTACAATCAAGAATAAATCATTGAATCAAGAATAAATATTAGAATCAAGAATAAATACTTGAATCAAGAAAACATGTTTGATTCAAGAATAAATACTTGGATCAAGAATAAATAATTGAATCAAGAATAAATATTTGAATTAAGAATAAATACTTGAATCAATAATAAATGCTTGAATAAAGAATAATTAAAATTCAATCAAGAATAATTACTTGAAAAGGAATAAATGTTTGATACAAAAATAAATACTTGAATCAAAAATAAATATTTAAATCAAGAATAAACACTTGAATCAAGAATAAATATTTCAATTATGAATAAATACTTGAAACAAGAATAAAAAGTTCAATCAAGAATAAATATTTGAATCAAGAATAAATACTTGAATCAAGAATAAATGCTTGAATCAAAAATAAATATTTGAATCAAGAATAAAGACTTGAATAAAGAATAAATGTTTGATTCAAAAATAAATACTTGAATCAAGAATAAAAAGTTCAATCAAAAATAAATAATTGAATCAAGAATAAATAGTTGAATCAAGAATAAATGCTTAAATCAAGAATAAATACTTGAATAAAGAATAAATGTTTGGTTCAAGAATAAATACTTGAATCAAGAATGAATATTTGAATTATGAATATGTACTTGAATCAAGTATAAAAAGTTCAATCAAGAATAAATAATTGAATCAAGAATAAGTGCTTGAATTTAGAATAATTATTTGGATCAAGAATAAATTCTTAAATCACGAATAAATACTTGAATAAAGAAAAAATGTTTGATTCAAGAATAAATACTTGAATGAAGAATAAATATTTCAATTATCAATATATACTTGAATCAAGAATAAAAAGTTCAATCAAGAATAAATAATTGAATCAAGAATAAATGCTTGAATCAAGAATAATTAAAATTCAATCAAGAATAAATACTTCAATCGAGAATAAATACTTGAATCAAGAAAAAATACTTGACTCAAGAAGAAATATTTGTAATCAAGAATAATTATACTTGAATAAAGACTAAACTATCAAGTCCAGAATAGTTATACTTGAATTAAGAGTAAATATTCTAGGTCCAATTCTTAGAATAATTCAGACAAAATAAGAAAAAGAAATATATGAACATCATTTTTGGAACCATTAGATCGAGAAATGTCGACAATGCAAAACCAAAAAATTCAGGATAAAAATACTCTTTGAAGAAGCGAAATATAATTATGATCCTTAATTCAAGATTTACAAACTAATTTATTATCCATTATATATACACAGAGGCTTGTTGAAATGAGAGTATGAATTCATTTCGAAGAACAATTAAGCAATCATTAATATGCGAAAACGAGCGAGTTTATTTCGTTAAGAAGAGCGACCTGGAGGAATTTAATTACCATTTATACTTTCGTTTTTTAGGTAATACGCAATAAAAGAAATTGCCTTTTTTCATCCTCTTGCATTTCATTACGTAGATTAAATAAAGTTCATGCTATGCTTATCATAAAAAGAATATAAAATACGCGATTAACAAAACTTCTAAGATATTAAAGTGTGCTTTTTCTAATAAGAAAAGAATGCACAGTGCAAGTACCGTAAACCCTTAACTTATGAAAAAATGTTTTAGCTCGGTACATAAAAGATGGCAAATTCTCGTAAAAACTGTCTTCTCCGTTTTTTTGAGAATATAAAGAAATATTCCATTCTGCATATATACTTTCCAGAAAATGAACAATTTAGGATTTTTATTAAAAAGAAAGAAGAGGATTATAATAAAACATTTTATTCAAAAAAGATACAAATCTCATGAGCAGAAAAATAAATTAAAGATTGTACATTTCGATAAAAGTTTTATCGTATTATTTTGTTTAGTAAGGTCCATTCTCATTGTCTCTGCTTCTGTCCTCAACCTCTTGGTAGAAAATTTTTGGTTTGAAACCCTCTTCGTCAGCCTCATACTCGACGATCTGTTTGCGACCATCAGGCAAAAGTACGCTATAAACTCCGTACGACTTTTCATCTTGGTGCTTCTCTTTGTGGCTAAAGTCGTTTCCGTATTCGGCGGCATTTACCCGGTACTCGAAATCGTAATTTGTTGGTTCCTAGATACAAAACAAAATTTCAAGTCAACAAGCTTTCCAGAATTTCACTCGGCTCTTTTCATTTATTCCACGTTTCCTCTAGAAAATAGAACAGTTACTTAAAACGTAACCGTTCCCTCCAAATTGAAATTTATGTAAGTCATAAAGTTTTCTACTCTGCAAGATGCATCGCGCAGGCTCTTTTTAGAAAATGATTAATTACTGATAATGAAGGGAATGTCGAGACACAAATATCTTTGTAATTAATGTTACGATTCCAAGTCTTATAAAAGACATTAATTGGCTTTTGTTTTGCATTAATAAAAAGCTCCCTTTATTTACCGTTGAGAGTAAAAGTTAATTAAATCAGACAAAGAGCGTAAAAGAGCGTCGTTGAGTAAAGTTTGAATGGGAAAATATCTGATAATTTTGTTTGTAAAAGCAAGCAAACTGAGAAGAAACGATTGTAACTTGTAATAGAAACTCACCGACTCTTCAAGATGCTCGTCTCCATTCGAATAGCTTTTTGACGAAAGATACTGAGGAGCACCAGTAGCCATTTTGTTCAATTCTATTGAAGGAACTCCGTAAGATGAAGATGGAAAGTTGATGGAATGTGAGGGAACAGATGGATAAGGAGCTAATGGCGCAGAGTATGAAGATAAAGAAGGGTTATTTGACGATGGGGAAGTGTAAGTCTCGGATGGAGGAGAATAAGATGCCGGAGATGAATAAGTTGCTGATGGAGAAGAATAATCTGCTAGCGAAGAATAAGCTCCTGCAGAAGAATAAGCTTTTGGAGAAGAGTAAGCTTCTGCAGAAGAATAAGCTGATGGAGAAGAATAAACTGACGGAGAGGAATAACTTGTTGATGGAGAAGAATAAGTTCCGGATGGAGAAGTATTCGTTTCCAAAGAGGATGATTTAACCTGGGTAGAGAGGGATTTGGTAGGGGTAGAAATAGCTTTGTCTTGGGTGAAATAAGGTTTAGTGTGAGAATAAGAATTCACAGAGTACGAATTTGAAGGGGAAGAGTAAGAATTAGAAGGGGAAGAGTAAGAATTAGAAGCGGAAGAGTAAGAATTAGAAGCAGAAGGGTAAGAATTAGAAGAGGAAGAGTAAGAATTGGAAGGGGAAGAATAAGAATTAGAAGGGGAAGAGTGAGAATTAGAAGAAGTGTACGAATTTGAAGGGGAAGAGAAAGATTTTGCAGAAGGGAAAGACTCTACAGGAGAGAAAGATTCGACAGGAGAGGATTCAACAGGAGGAGAGAAAGTTTCAGCAGGTGATAAGGCTGCAGCAGGAGAAGAGTAAGATTTTGCAGGCGAAGAATAGGATCGTGCAGAAGTCGAGTACAATCCTGCAGAAGATGGCATAGAAGAAAAAGGTGTTGAAGAAGAGGAGTAAGAAGACGAAAGAGAACGTGAACTTGCGGGTGTTAAATAGGAGTTTAAAACTGAGGGGGAAGATTGGGGTGGATTAGAAGATGCTGAGGGGGAAGAAAAAGTAGACGATGGGGAAGAAAATGTAGACGATGGGGAAGAAAATGTAGACGATGGGGAAGAAGCAGAGGATGATGAAGGAAATGAAGTATAAGTAGAAAATGATGGATGTTTGTATTGAGCAGAAGTTCGATCGTTAACAGGAGGTAAGTATTCCCTGGCAGCTGCTTGGATCGAATTATCTTGCTGAGAATTGAAGGGTGGAAGATAACGAGCGTTGGAATTTTGCTGAGAAGGCAATGCACGGTAATCATTAAAGGAACTAAAACTTCCACTATTTTGCCTGTTAGCAGGAAGGTAACGAGTTGCAGGAGGTTGATAACTTGCTGGCTCCAAACTTCCAAGTGCGCCTGCCACGAGACACAGAACCACGAAGACCTAAAAATTAATTACAAAATCATAAGCATTGTAAACTCAGATATTTTAATAAATCCCTTAGTATTTAGAATTCTATCAATTTTATTCTATTTTCTACTTAAAATTGCGTGTGTTTTGGAATTTAAAATTTCCATCCCTTTTTATAAACAATCTCAATCTCCTTTTTAATCTCAATTTCCAAAAAATCCGTTAAAATATTAAAAAACTAATTTAAACCGATTGCAAATTATCATTTTCTAAAAAAATGTGATGCAACGTTTATGTTGAATAAAATGCAACAAAAGTTGAATCATATAACATCGAGGGAAAATACAATGAAACGAAAGTTGAATCATAACATCGAGGGAAAATACATCGAAAGTTGAAATAAAATTGAAAGTTGAAAACCTCAATTCAAAAAATGGTCAAAAATGAATTATTGATAAAATTGATATTACTTACCTTCATGTTAATGGGAGAGTTGATGAAGATATGATGCAGATGATCGGAACAACGATAACTTTTATACCGAAAACATTAACCCCACCAAGATCAAAAATTCTCTTTCCGCATAAAATAGATTTGCGCAATATTGGCAAAATGTAACAATCAGGTCTCTGTTCAAGGCTGGGATGACCACAACCTAGAATCATCACACCCCCTCCAATTCAAGGCTCTTACTTTCATTATGTATGTATCTCGAAAGAGCCAAATTTAATGGATATAGATTAATAGTCCATTTAAAGTCAAAATGTATAGTGTTTACAATTTTTAATTGTTTTTTTATGAAATTAATAGGACCATTCAAAAGTCTTTTGAAATAATTATCAATTTTCTTAATTAATTTTATTCTAATAAAGTCCACTCAATTAGACTATTGTACATTGCACAATAATTAATTAACTTGGAAATAAATTCTCGACGCATCCTAGAATAAAGTGAAGCTGATCTTTCATTAGCATAAGAATTAACAATCCTTTCTATCGTCCTCGTGATTGACTCACCAACAAAAATGTATACTTATAATCAATCAACCTTCTCTGTATAACAAAAGGAATAGTTTTTATTCAAAGAGGCAAAAGCTTTTAAACACCGACCTTAAACTTTTATCTTTCAAAATATGTATTTAAAAAATGAGCAAGAAAATTCGCATAAATCAGAAGAAACTTTAACTTTTATTAGACTATTATCTAGAAATTTATCACAATGAATTTTTCGTGACTAAAGGGGATTTTCTTTGGCACAATTTATCGGTTATCTGACGCAGGTTGTTTAATTTGTGTATTATATAGAGCTCGTTCTCATAAAATTTATCCGTAAAGATTATCAACCAGGTAGCTGTATAAAAGTAATTCATAATTAGAGTAATTTATCTTTTTCACTTACAGTGATTATTTTTTCTTACATTGATCATTTTTTCTTATAGTGGTCATTTTTTCTTACAGTGATAATTTTTTCTTACAGTGATTATTTTTTCTTACATTTATCATTTTTTCTTACAGTGATCATTTTTTCTTACAGTGATAATTTTTTCTTACAGTGATCATATTTCCTTACTTTGATCATTCTGCGTATCTCTGTATTATTTTTGTAAATTTCTACTTTTATATTTGTAAATTCAACCTTAGTTAATTTAAAAATCATCTTTGCATAGAGAAAGCATTGTGGTCGTGAATTTAAATTTAATATTCCTAATATCATAATTTGTAAAGAAACATTGTTATAAGGATTTCTTACAATCATGAAAAAGAACTTTTTTCACGTGTACGTAATACGAAAAGTATGAAAAGTTAATGCGAATTGCTTGTGAGTACTTTTTTTGACACAACGTATAATGTCTTCATTTGAGTAATATCAGCCATTCACGTAATCAAAATCAATGCACCTGAAATTAAAATCCTTTTCAATTGACTTATCCAATGGAATACAATTTTATACAATTGTATAGATATTCATTCAACAAGAAAGAATTATAGTTCAACTTAACTTATCCAATGGGATAAAATTTCATAAAATTGTATAGATTTTCATTCAAATAGAGATCTCTATAAGTTTTCCTATAGTTTAGTTTCAGTTTAGTTTCTCATGCTTTTGATGAATATAATATGTATTTAATAATACAATATGTATACAACAATACAATATTTATACAATACAATATGTATACAACAATACAATATTTATACAATACAATATGTATACAACAATACAATGTATACAACAATACAATATGTATACAACAATACAATATGTATACAACAATACAATATGTATTTCAACCATAAAAAACATTGTAAACATTGAATGCAAATATTAATTAATAAAGCCGATATAGATAAACTCGAATAGGGTCCAGACTATTACCGGTAATTTTAATACAAAGTCATCAGAGTCGAAGAAACGATGATCGATAAAATAAGAGAAATCCTCCAAGAAATTGTCAGGAATCTAATGATTATAAATCGAGAAAAGAAATGGATATGCGTTTACTCGAACAATCGGCATCTGACAAAATATTGATTTATTCCATGCGCAAAACCTTCTTGATGAAGAAATGATATTTAGAAGGATCGATCGTGCCATCAATTTCGCAAGAAATTTAAAACATCTGAAAGATCTGGCTGCGATTATTCAAAAATACCTTCCTACTTATGACCCAACGAACAATGAATCCATAGACAATGATGTGAAACGACCTTGCTCGAAATGTTACGACACTTATAAAAATCCTACGTGATTTTTTTCACTATTTACAAACAAAATATAATAACAATTTGGTTATATAATAAAATAAAGATAGTAACATAATGTAATAATGATTATTAATACAATATAATTATTTAACCACAAACAATTATTTAATCACAAACAATTATTTAACCACATTTAACAAAACAGGACAATTTCGTCAAAATTCTATGAAATTTAAAAAAGCTAGTAACAATAATTTGAATTTTTGGATTGAAAAACAATGGAACGTTTTTTCTGTAATCCAAAGCTTGGTTTTGATTGAAATACCGAATCCTTTTGGTTTCGATTTTTGTAAATAGAACGAAACGTAATGACACAAACTTTTGTGTATTTTACACTTACAAAATCTTATTTTATTGTTAACAAAACCTTATTTTATTGTTAAGCTTGTAGATTAAATGACCACATATGTATTTTCTTGAATCTTGGGTAGTTATGAAAATGTATTCAAAGGTATTTAACAATAGGTGACAGGTAGCAAATTCGTTAATATAACTAATCCTCTTACATGTCACGCATCGCAAATCTATTCCTGGATAGTTAGGATCCATTGTATCCCCCTCTGGCATCAGAGGAATTGCGAGAAGACCACTTACGGGAAGAGCCACTTTAGAGACCTTCGATCAACCTACAGACTTCAATCTCCTCCGAAACGTGATCACTTATTATATTAAGAAAATTTCCTCTACATAATCATCAAATGCCACTCAAGTTAACTAATAAGTGTGTAATAAACTAACAAGTTTATAATAAACTGACGAACATGTAATAACAAACTATGACAAGTATATACGTAATGAGCTCACTAATATGTAACAAACTATAACAAGAAAATAATGAATTCACTAATATGTAACAAACTATAACAAGAATATAATGAATTCACTAATATGTAACAAACTACAACAAGAATATAATGAATTCACTAATATGTAACAAACTATAACAAGTTTGTAATAAATCCAGTGTAATAAATTAACAAGTATATATAATAAACGTATAAGTCAATTCAAACATTTTATAATCTAACTTCAAACTCATAGAATAGATGTCATTTTTCATAACATGCCCTTAATATTAGTCAGAATTTAAGATAACTTAAGAGAATTTAAAAATCAGAACATCAGAATTTATCAAAATTGTTTAATACCTAAAATGAGTAACTATAAGTAATAAAATAATTGTTTTTTTCCTATAATCATTTTCAATCAATAAAAACGATAAAATGCATTAAAACTGACATATAAAAAATGACAGAAAATTACATTTAGAAAAGTACATTTAGAAACTTACATATAGAAAATGACATATAGAAAATGACATATAGAAAATGACATATAGAAAATGACATAGAAAATTACTTATAGAAAATTACTTATAGAAAATTACATATAGAAAATGGCATTATGAATGAGAATTTTCTAGTGGATAAGTATAGTGGATAAGTATAGTGGATAAGTTTTGGTGGATTGGTAGAAATCTTGGTAGATAAGTGGAAGACGAAAAATAAAAAAACAGAACTCTATGAAGTATAGAAAATTACATATAGAAAATGGCATTATGAATGAAAATTTTCTGGTGGATAAGTATGGTGAATAAATTTTGGTGGACAAGTGAATAAACTTGGCAGATAAGTGGAAGACGAAAAATAAAAAACAGAACTCTATGAAGTGTAGACAATTACATATAGAAATTAACTTACAGAAAATTACTTATATAAAATTACATATAGAAAATGGCATTATGAATGAGAATTTTCTGGTGGATAAGTATGGTGAATAAGTTTTTGTGGACAAGTGAATAAACTTGGTAGATAATTTGATGTGGAAGAGGATCGATAAATGCAAGATCATGAGTGAGTTAGACACAATGGAGTGGAGTCTTCCAAGTAGAATAATTCCCTTAGACATTAGCAAGTGGTTAGAACGTTTCAAGAGGATAGCAAATGGTGCATATAGTTCAGAGCACACTGATAGCAATCAATATGGCGATCAATCAATGCACTATTCAGCAGGGTGCGGATATCCGTTGCCGGATGCCTGTTGCTAGCACGCACATGGCTATTCGGCCGCTCTAGTCACTTGATGTTCACATCCGGTTCAAACCGACCACCAAAATATGAAATTCGCTGAATGTACTACGTCATTTATCTGCCAATGACACTTGATTACAAGAGGAATAAACGAGCAAATCTATTCAATCAAAGTAAAAACCTAAATAACGTCTACAAAATTTTTCCACCCATGTTCAGAAACATTGAAACTGCATTTCAAAATGCAAAAAATTAAATTAAAAATTAAAATGCAAAATTGAGAAATTTAAATTGAAACGATAGTATTTGCGAGAGTACTTGTAACAGTATTTGCAAGAGTATTTGCAAGAGTATTTGAAAGAGTATTTGAGAGAGCGTTTGCGACAAATGAAAATTACGATTTTGAAAAAGAATAATCAATTATTAAATTATGATTATTTATTATTGATTTGATTTCCAAAGTCATGTTTTGATGAAATAGAAAAATTGATTAATTGTTCGCAAGTCTCTTGTGTAGTTTATACACGGAAATTTATATGCAAATAAGCTTCTCTTTTTTATCCTGATAGAGCGTACATGATGGACGACTTTTTAATTAAAGTTTGTCACATTCTATTTGTGGTGAAATGGGACACAAATTCAGTAAAGAATCTAATGAACAATATCCTTTCATGTTTATGAGAATTTTAACGACGAAAGGGTCCTTATTAAGATCTTTTTTTGTGAAAAAAACGAGCATTAACTTTGCATTCTAAAGCACAATTGCATTTAAAGAACCACGTGAAAAAATCTACAGTACTTTCGCAAGCGAATAAAGCACGCTGGCATTTATATTCATTCGCAAGCATATCCTCTCGAGTTAAACTCTCGTAAAAAGATACATTGATCACACGATAATGGGCAAAAACAAGAGGTATGTGTAAAATACTGGCTTGTGTGCAATTATCGAGTTCATTATAATTCATGGTCCAGCGAAATATATGCTACGATTATATCCTCCAAAATTACTGCGATATGCACAGAATTGAGACGAGTTGTTTTTTTTGAAGAAATTCGCCTTTCAGTTTCGATTATAAACGAATATGATTATTGAAATTGTTTTAAATGCCGAGCGAGTGGGATACGTCTAGTAAACTTATTTTAATTAAAAAACAAATGCAAAGTCATGCAGGATTAAATTCTCCAAACTTCTTTTTCGCATGCTACTGCAAATTAGCAAATTGTGTTATTTATAATTTCATCTCGCAAAGTACCGTTATGATATTAAATAGTTATCTAATTTTTAAATTACTTATGCAATTTGCTAATTTTATTTAATTATTAAACGAATTCATTCAATTTATTTTAAACGAATTTCTTTTAAACTAAATTTATTTAAACGAGTTTCTTTTAAACTAAATTTATTTAAACGAATTTCTTTTAAACTAAATTTATTTAAACGAATTTCTTTTAAAATAAATTTATTTAAACGAATTTCTTTTAAACTATTTTATTTAAGCGGATTCTTTTTGAAACAATGCTTTTTAAATAAATTAAATTTAAAAACATCTTTTTTAATAATAAGCATTATATAAAATATAATTGTTTTTTAAAAAAAATTTCTTATAAAATAATTATTTTTTAAAAAAATGCCTTATAAAATAATTCTAAAAAATCCATTTTAAAAAAATGCTATTATAAAAAAAATTGCTTTTAAAATAATTCTTTTCAAAACATTATTTTCATTCAATTTTTGCACTTGCATTCATTTAATCAAATTCACTTATTACGCAATTTACTTTGATTAAGTTTTCGTGTAATGAATTAATTATAGAAACTATTTAAATATTAAACATATAAAAGTTTTAGACATACATCTATAGTAGTTGTGATGGTATACTAATACAGTAATGAATACTTGATTACTATATTACAACTTCATTCAACTTTGCAGCGGACAAAATGAGCAAAAAATGCAGTTTAGAAAGTTTATTCTCCACATGCTTTTTTACACTCTACATATGAAATTCGAGACAGTGATAAAAATGTCTCAGTGGAAATCGTGGTAGAGCTTAATTTTCGAGTTCACATTAACTCAATCTAAATTCACGACCTAACAATATAAGGGCCAAGATAAAAAATACTTGTGGACATTAATTAACCAATAAAGAAAATGTTTTTAAAAAATTATTTAAAAATCAAACATTTCCATTTTATACAAAACTTCAAGTTTTTTCTTCACATTCCCCTCGTTCAATTAATAAATTCGCATATGAAAATATAATTCGTATTTACGAATTATATACGAATTTATATATTTTAATTTAATTAATTATTTTAATTTATAATTATATACGTATAGGGATTATATTTGCATATCTTGAATCACATGAGCTTTGATGAGCAAAAAAAAATTTAACTGCAATAGCGAAAAGTTGCACTGAAGTAGATAAATTCAAAATGTTTTAATGAAACTACTTTAGTGAATCATTTCGCTTTTCTGAACAAATATTTACTAATTAATTTAATTCAATATTTTAATTTAACTTAAATATTTATTTTATTTAAATATTTATTTAATTTAAATATTAGTTAATTTAAATATTTATTTAATTAATTTCAATATTTATTCAAAAAATGTAATAATTATGTTACAATTCCATTGTTTTAAGTTTTACAAAAAATTAACTTTGAAATTTAAGGTTTAAGGATTTTAAGGTTTTGAAAAATTGGAAAAACGATAAAAATTGTTATTTAACAGGTACGCGTTTTTTAGACGTAGCAATCATGGAATCTAAAAACAAATCTGATCGTAAATGACAATATGTTCAAAACACATGACTAAGCTATTATTCAACATTAAGAATGTGCATTTTATTGACAATTTTATAACTGAAAAAACTTGATCTATAAGACTTATGGAAATTCTAAAACGTTCTAACGACATCTAGCTCAGTCGTTATAAAGTTTTCGATGAAATAATTGAATATTAATTAAATAAACATTATCGAATTTAACATTTGATTCCAAATTTCAATGTCTTCTAACTTTGATTGCTGCAAACTTCGAGCGATTTAATTATTTACCCTAATTTTCAATCGTTCTGAAATTTCGATCGATTCTATTATTACGATATTCAAATTTTAATCGATATAGAATAAATGGAAGTTGAATATATTTTATAAAAAACGAATTAATAAACAATATCAATAAACAATGAATGATAATAATGAATTATAATAATGAATAATAAAGAATAATAAAGAATAATAATGAATAATAATAAATATGATAATAACAATAAATCTAATAACTCCGATTTTAGCAATACAAAATATTAAATTTAAATTTTCTGTGAAAACGAGAATTAAAAAAAATAGAATCCGATAAGATTTTGATTTTAAATTAGCATCTTAGTGATGCAAATCGTTAAATGAATTTAAAATATTTCAGCAAGAATGAAGAAAATAACGGAATCTTTAGATATGTCAAATTTCTGCTAATTTGACTGTCGAACTTAGACACTGCCTTTCTATTCCATCTGTATTTTGCTGACACACTTTTTCATTTGCGAAAAATGGTCATTTGTTATAATTTTTATTATTTTCAAACAAGGAAAAGTATATACAAAATATCAATTCCTCCTAGTAATAGAAAATGGCAAAAAATGTTCTTTTACGTTAGACAGTTATATAACATTAAAAAAAAACAGAATCAAATGGATGATATCGGAGTAATTATTGTTGTCATTTTATCAATGATAGCAAGTACAGACATTGTCTGTTTTTGTTTAATGCACGCATTAACAGTTCTCTCACTTTTACTTTTTATCAATTTGTTGTTATTCATTTACTTATTCAACAGCAGTTCCATAATACAAAATGTCTACACGTTTTGCAATGTTTAGACTGAATCTGAATTTAAATTAAAAACGTGTGAATTTTTGATCATAGTTTTTTAGTTAACAGCTATTTTACTGGTAATTTATTCATTATTATATATCATTATTACAAATATTTCCATATTTCTATTCTTCAAAAGTTTTTTTAGTATAGCTTCGACAGTGGGGAAAAAGTTTGTTTAAATCAAAGAAACTTTTATTTGATACACGTCAAACAAATGTTTATTTAAAAAATGTGTGCTTGATTCGAAACAATTTTTTATTTATTTTAAACAAATTATTTATTGCAAAATTTTATGTTTGTTTGTTGTTTGAATCAATCATAATTTTGGTTGAATCAAATACTTATTTGTTTGTATTAAAAAAATTCTATGTAAAACAAATTTCTTTGTAAATAAATATTTGTATTAAAAAAGGAATTTCTTTGACCGTATATCAAATAAATATTTGTTTGTATTAAAAACGTACTTAAAAACGTACGTAATTTGTACGAAATCGTAAAAATTTAATATCTTCTCATTATTAATGAGAAGATAGAACAATTGTTTGACCGTACGTCAAATAAATATTTCCTTCATTTAAACAAACATTTTTCTGGATATGTAAGAAAAAATCTTGCTCCAAAACGTAAAAAAAAATTTTTGAACATAGTTCTTTTGACATCAAGTATTTTTTCCTTCGAAAACATATTTTTAACAAAAATCAACCAATAAATTGGCAATGTTTGTATTTTTCAGGAAAATAACATATAGGAAACAAAGAGTTGCAGAAGTGGAAGGATTTCCTATTTCTGTCTCTTTTCATGATTGAGTAACTGTCCAGTTTTGGTCAGTTGTTCTAACACTTTTGATCGAGCTTGCCATTAGTCGTTAGAAGTCATAATAACTTGTTTAAAACAAGTGCATAAACTTCTTGAACAGTAGAACGTGACCGTGTCGAAAGGATTACATTAAATACAGTATCTTTGTAATAATTGGACTCTTAATTACTAAATTGATATTATGGAAGCGATTCAGAAATCAATTTGCAGTGATAGTTCTCTACGTGATGTGTAACAATAATATTGTTGATTAACAATGATCACAGCTGCAGATATACAGTAAATACTCTCCAAGGAATTGGAAATCAATATTCAAAATTGAGGGTAATTACCAAAATTCAGTTACCAATTCTAATTATTCTAATGCATAGAATAATATTAGGGAGTAATCAAGTCATTGGACGAATTATTAATTAATGTGTGAAATACTTTCTTTTATTAAAATAAGTGTGTTTTACGCATTTGATATATTGTTTTCTTCAATTTTCTTTTAATTGTTTTGTATAATGTATGCAATTATAATTTTTCCTACGAATAAAAAGCTTGTTTTTGAAGCATTTTTTTAGTTATTTAGTCTACGAATAACAAACTTATTTTTTGTACTTTGGACACAATTCAATTTATACTATCCTGCATAATTAATTTATATTTTTCATTACATATCTTGAAATTTGAAAACGTTTTCTAGAAAAAACAACTAAACAAAAAATTGCTGTTGTTGATGTTTTCAAGTTTTTCTACATTATTAATTTAGAGTAATAACTTTTCTTTAGAAGATGAAAAAGATATTCATTAAATAGGTAAACATAAATATTCATTAAATAAACATAAATTTAGTCTTGGTTGCAAAAATTACGAGAATGATTGCGTTATTACGTCAATAACAAAATAATTATAAAAGGAAACAACGCGAAATTACTATTTAAAAGCTAAGGCATTTAAAAGTGTTTTTTATAAAAATGAAGTTGTAAAAAAAGTAACTGATAATTAAGAAAACTGAGTTTTTGAAGAATGAGTTTTCTGAAGAATGAGTTTTCTGAAGAATGGTTTTTCAAAAAAATGATTTTTCAGAAGAATGATTTTTCAGAAAAATGATTTTTCAGGAGAATGATTTTTCAGAAGAATGATTCTTCAGAAGAATGATTTTTCAGAAGAATGCTTTTTCAGAAGAATGACAACTTTTAATTTAATAGGTGTTGAAACAATTGCTAGACGACATTCTAATCAATATGCATAGTCGGTGTATCACAGGCCTAAGATTATGGTCCAGTGCAGGACTCAGAAATCATTCAGTGAATAATGGAGTTACAGCAATTAATCACCAGGAAATAGCTGACAAAGGTCATGTTATACGATCCTTTGAAGAAATACCTGGACCTAAGCCATTACCTTTAATTGGAAATATCTTTCGATATCTTCCTTATATAGGTACAAATTACTATGTCTTTTGCAATAATCACTCTAAACAAAAAGAACAATTGGATCTGTTTCAGAACAATTGGATCTGTTTCATACTATCTGAAAAACCCGACTTTAAAGCATAATTATGTAGACATGAATCGTTCTTTACAAGAAATTATATTATATTATATTAATTAACAAATAATTGAATAAATTCAAGTTTTTATTTTTTTATCACCTCATCTTAAATCTATAGATTATAATAATTTCCATAAATTAATTTTACTAAAAAATGGTTATTTCTTTTTTTTTACGAAAAGTTTATGAATTTTATTAAAAGTTTATGAATTTTAAAAACTGCAGGTGAATTTTATGAAGTCCCATTTCTTAAACAATTGGATTTACTTCAAGAAACGTATGGCGATGTTGTTAAAATGGAA
>WNHD01003911.1:0-11970 GCA_011057455.1 Ganaspis sp. Gsp50
CGTTGATTTTAAGTAGTGTCTCACAACTCCCCAAATTTTTTAGACATTCGAAAAATCAATGTTTTTTTAAAAAGCCTTAAATATTAACAAAAAGTATGAGTATTGATTCAAATATCGAACCATTTGGTGCCATTTGGTCCGAATTTAAGTTTTCAGCTCAAGGATATACATAATATTATGATTTTTGCAGTAACAAAGTCCAAAAACAAAACCTGTCTCACAACTCCCCAAACTCCCTTAGTTAAAACAAGAAAAGCGTGTTTTAACACGTCAAATTGATATACCAATGCATATTCTAATACGTATTCCAGTAATTATTTTCATAAGGGACCAATTTATTAGATAATTTAAATATATTAAATTTTCTGCACTTGTTAATTTGTATTGTGAATATAAACAAGTGTTTTCTCAGCGAAAACCAAATTTTTTAAGGAAATAATGTGTCAAAGTAATTAACTTGAATTTTTTTTAATTCTTACCGAAATTTTCAATAAAATTTGCTTATTAATTCATCACAATTGACAGTATTTAAGATTATTTACTAACTAACAAACAAAAACTAAAGATAAAGGAAAGTAAATTTATGGGACTATATTATATTAAAATGTCTTTTAAGTACACGCTTAAAAAAATTAAAATGAACTAAAATGTCTAATAAAATTATAATATGGTTTAATTTATCTTCGGGACAAAATCTTATTTAAAAAGTTACAGTTATTTGCAAATTACCCATATGTAATATATTGTTATTATATATATGTTTCTTATTAATTATAGTTTATAATTATTATGAATACCAAATATTGTCAATTAGAATAAATAAGTTTCTTACAATGAATAAGTTTTTTAGCTGTTACTTTCTTCCTAGGAGGTTTGGAGGAAAGTAAAAGATGCAGAGCTCGCAAAAAAATGTGTTAAAGAACAATAAGCAGTAGTTTTCTATGAAAAAATTCATCATCAAAATAATAATTGGTAGACATAAGAAGTTTTTTATAAATCATAAAACCCTCCAATTTTAGCCGTTGCTTATATGAGTTTCTTAATATGTGATTTTTACAAAGTTGTCCGACTCCCACGACGTGTACGTCTTAGATGGATATATAATATTGTCTAGAAAATCTAAAAAAACCTAAGGGAGTCTTAATTTTTAGGCGCTGCAGTTTTCTGCGCTGCTCTTTCTTGAACGTTTTTTGGCTGTTTCATTAACTGATACTATTAAATTTATCATTCATTTCTAATTCTTATGTATTTTTTATTATCTTTTTTAATTTAATACTTTAATATGCGCAATGTATTTTGTATTTGTTTCTTTTGCATAATTATTTATATATTTGTTTTTCTATGTGCCTTATTTGTATTTATTAAAATCTTTAAATTCTCTCTATACGTTACCCGTAATAAGGCAACATATAATTGACCATGAGTCGACACAGGTTCTGGAAAATTTAATATCCTACGTTTCTAAATGATTGATCTTGAGATCTTTTTTTAGTTAATGCAAAACCTAACCTAAATGGAAATTGTTTTCTGGACATTTCAAATGGTATTTCTTAGTTAGATGGATACATTGTTATGCTAGGTAAAATAACAATTTCATTTTTATGTGTTCCTGTAGTGATTTCTGCATGTACAGTTTAACTTTCCATTTTTAATATTCTCAATCTAGTTCCGTAACATAGACCTCCTTACAAGTTTAAATTTTTCATTAGTATTACTATTAATCCAATTTTTAATTATAATTTGTGTAGAGGTAATCGGTAAGCAGTTACACAATTTAAATATTCTATAGGGATTATGGAATTTGATGTATGATACTTTTCGTCTGTTTCTGATGAATCTGTACTGAAATATTTTCTTGATTCGCTAATTATTGTTTTTAAATATTATCATTTAAGTGAAATACATAATTATTTTTGAAGCTAAAATTACATTTTTATGAATATCTTTGTCATTTAAAATAATTGAATTTCCACAGATTTATTTAATATTACCATCATTATCACATAATAGGTTTTTAGGCATAGCTATTACTACATTTTCTTTTTCAAATTTTTTAATAAATTTCCTATTACTAACTTCTAGAATCCATTTTTGTAATTTTATGTAATCATTTGATATAAGTTTATTTTCAATTAACGAAAAACAATGAAATTTGAAAAAATGGTCAACTTTTGATTTTTTCAAATTAATTTTACATTTTTTGAAAGAGCAGAAAAAAACCTTTCAAAAACGTGGCGGTCAATTTTTTGCAACTCTTATTACAAAGGAACTACAAACACTCAAAGAACCTAAGCCCGCTGTTCAGCAACAAATTGACCCCCCTTCCCGTTCTACACTTTTTGATGAAACTTAATACCTGGTGGCTGAAATACTCGTTCGTAGCTCTAAACTTTGTGCAAGTTTGTAAAAGAGGTTACGTATTGCCATGCGCGAAGCTCGCCCGGCTCAATCTCCGCAAGGTACGGTGGAGGGAGGCAGATCGCAAGATCTTCCCCTGCACTTTGATATAAATCAATCGGCGCGTGGAGTGAAATGCGCAAGCGTCGCGCAGATATATCCGGCGTCGCTGCGGGAAATCGGCACTCACTCGCAAGTGGTCTCATCGCTCATATCAAAAAGACCAGCCAGTTGCACCGAGCTGATGCGTCGACAAGCCTTGTACTTCGCAAGGGACATCGTTAGGTATACTCGATACAATCAAGTAAATGGTAATGAGTTTTACTCAGAGCCTACAGTGGTGTTACCACTGAGAGAGTGGTGTTACCACTCACGATGTGGTGTTACCACTCACGGTGTGGTGTCACCACACATATGCCACAAGCACACTCCTGTCTAGCGTAGATTAGCGTATTGCACATTTTGTTTAAGGGTTCAATAAATACCCAAGATTTTATCCGTTTTGTTTTTCGTTTGCTAACGATCAAAATGTAATTTCGTTTTAAATTGTACGCCACACTATTCATCAATTACAATACAATAAATATTATAAATTTTATGATGTGTGTCGTGATTGACCTGTCACAGACGAAGTTCTAGCAGCTTCGGACTTGCTTCCGAGGAGCAAAATTAGGTCAACAATTTACGAGAAAAATTTATTTTCTACTTTCGTTACAAGTTTCAGTTTAATACGAGTAATTTTATTTGTTTCACTGGGATCACTTGAGAATTTTTGCCCCATATATATTGTTTTTCTGGAACTTTCAGATTTTCTGTAAGAGCTAAAGAAACTAGTTTTTAGCTTAGGTCAAAAAAACTTTTGTAATAAAATAAATTAAAAAATGTTTTGGAGACTACCCAAACTTGAATTGAAAAGAAAATTGATTGATATTTTTAATTCTAATAAATTTGGAACGAAATTTCAAGATTTAGTAGCTTTGCCGGAGCTGAAGATCAGTGATTTAGGTATTCATTAAAAAAAATTTATAAGGTTTTTAAAGTCGTTATACATTTTGGACACTACCCAAACTTGATTTTGAAAAACTTGTGTTTTTCGATCCAAAACCACAGTGATCGGAGTTACCGGGAATCACGCAAAAAAGGCGTATTTCAAAAATTGTGATAAATTATCTGGAATAGATCCATTCTTAGACTACATTGGCCAAAGTATTCATAACTGATAATTATTTTCCATAAAATATTTTAATTGAGTCGTATAGTGTGTTTAGTTCAACAAGTTCGTTCGTAAATTGTTAAAACCATAATAAACTGTTAATAACTTTCGTTGCTACTTTTCTAATGAATAAGTAAACTATGTCAATGTTAAAAAATTTTATATTACATCTTACTTACATCTTATTTAATTTATGGTATATTTGGCTTCAAATGATTGCGAAAATGTGTCACGATAAATCTTAAGTCAGATTTTGGAAATTTAAGGTGACGAATGCAACATGGAGGACCAATTTAAAAAAAAAGTTTTAAGATTTAGTATATATTTGGAAAAGATGTTTCCACCTTGTCGATGAATGAATGGCACTAGGGAAACCAAATCTGCCGTGTCGTTGGGGGGATTTGTGCGGATGGGGTCAGGTTGCGGCACTTTGCGAGACAGGACCTGTAAAGCTTAGGGACGTTCGTTATGGCCGTGATTCTCGGACGTTCAGGTCTCTTTAATGTCAGTGGTAGGAGGTGTCTTGAACGAAGGCGCTGTGGCCCGTGCATGAGTTTTAAAATTATTCTCATGTGGGTCTTGATAAGGATTGACGTTTTAGTTCCCCCTTACTCGTGGGATTTCTTATGGATCAATTAACTTAAAATCGGATAAGGCCGCTGTTAGTGGAGTAGAGACTCCTTGGAAGGATCACAAAGCAAACAGGGTTGAGAATGCTCAATCTTCGACGGGACGCGAAAGTGGAACTGAAAAGAATGAGTTGAGTAAGGTTGAAGACCTGCTTAGCAAGCTGAATGTAAAGGGACGCAAGCGAAGCGAGGCTTTTAGAAAAAGGCAGAAGAAACTGTTGGGTCAGGGGACCACTTTGGGGGTACCCAGACCGGGGGGCTCTGAAACTGCTAAAACGTCCGAGGTGGGACAGGGGTTCAGAAGAGTCTGAATCAAAAGCGCAAGAACGACCCTGAAGAATCGCCGGTACTATCGAAGATAACGAAGAAAGATAGGGAAACCCAAAGCGGTAAACTATCTTTTGTGCAAGCAGCAACGAAATCGTTACAGAGGGCTATTGTCGCGGTAGAGTATCCCAAGGAAGAGTTAAGTATAAAGAACCTTGATGATTACAGGGAGGCTGTCTGGGAAAAGGTAGTAAAGACAGAGGGACCTTCACCTAGATGTGGTAGTTTGGCTCTCGTAAAAGGAGCTTTTAAGGTGTAGTGCCTAGACACTGATACCCTGCAATGGCTTAACAGACATATACAGGATATCAGTGGGGCAATGGGAGGGCCCGCGTTGAAAGTCGTGGAACTTTGACAACTCCAGAAAATGGTCAAGGTGTGGCCTGGGGTATCCAATGCACACAGATTAATTTGCATCACTGTAAAAGCGCTACGGCGGCAGTAGCCAAGCGCCTGACAGAAATGCAGACAGCCATACCCTTTATTCAGGAACCCTGGGTATACAGGGGAACTATTAGAGGGCTTGGCGGTTGTGGGGAACTTGTCAGTTTACCACATGCACTAGTTCTAAGAGCGTGTCTGATCTTCAAAGGTTTAGACGCATTCTTTTAACGGAACTAAATACTCGAGAATTAACAGTGATTAGAGCTAAATACCAAGGAAAGGAGGGAAGTAGGAAATAAGTTATAATAGCCTCAGATTCTTTCTAGGGAGATGCAGAATCTATTCCTCCCGCTGAGGTAACTAGGCTGGTAGAGTACTGTCACCAGGAGGGACTACCTCTTTTCTTGGGCTGTGATGCTAATGCGCACCATTCGATGTGGGGCAACACTGATACCAATGGGAGAGGGGAAGAACTCCTAGCCTTTCTGTTAGAAAAGGATTTAGACATACTGAATCAAGGTAAAGAACCAACATTTGTCACCGCAAATAGGAAGGAAGTGCTGGATTTAACAATCTGCTCCAAATCGGTTTGGGGGACTGTGTTAGACTAGAGAGTTTCTAACGAAACTTCAATGTCTGACCGCAGGACCATTACATTCAGGATAGAAGCATTAAAACAGCCAGTAAAGTGGGATAGGCATCCGAGGAGAACCCATTGGGTCTCATACTGTGAGGACCTCCGGGTCTCGTTGGGTTACTTCCCACCGAAGTACGAGCAGTAGATCATCTGCAGAGGGCCATTATCTCCTCGTATGAAAGAAACTGTCCTGCTAATAGATCCGACTTGAGTGGGAGGGCCAAGTGGTGGAACTCCAGACTCGAAGAATTAAGGCAAACAGTAAGAAGGCTCATTAATAGAGCAAATAAAAATAAGAACCAAGAATCTTGGGATTTGCATCGCAAGACTAGAGGGACCTATAAAAAGGAACTCGAGTTGGCAAAGGTCACTAGCTGGAGAAGTTTCTGCGAGGGTATAACCAAAGTGCCCGAAACAACAAGACTTCACACCATTCTAGCAAAGGATCCAACAGCCAAACTCAAAGCGATTAAACTCCCCAATGGGCATTTTGAGCGAACAAAGGAGGAGTGTCTGGAGAATTTGATGGAAGTTAACTTCCCAGGCTTCAGAAAGGCAGAAGATAATGAGTTGAGGAGAGATATAGTGGTCTCGAAGCATGGTAGAGAATAATGGAATCTGGTCTCGAAAATCGTTACTTCGGAAGGGCTTAATTTGGCTATAAACTCATTTAAACCATATAAATCACCAGGGGGGATGGTGTATGCCTGATCCTCTTACAGAGAGGCTTGGAATACATACGAACCCCACTGTTAAAGATTATGAGAGCATGTATAGCTCTGGGATATACACCAGAGTCCTGGAAAAGAACAAAAGTGGTCTTTATCCCTAAGGCTGGCCGAGCAAGTTACACTGCAACTAAGGACTTTCGGCCGATCAGCTTGACCTCCTTAATGTTCAAGGCATTGGAAAAGATGATCGATTTTTATATCAGACTGGAATGCCTCGTAGATAGGCCCTTGCACGCGGGTCAGCATGCATATAGACCTGAATTCTCGGTCGAAACTGCGCTACAAACGGCTGTAGGAAAATCGAGATAGAATTGGATGCGGGAGGGTACACGGTAGGCGCCTTTCTGGATATCGAGGGCGCTTTCCGAAGCACAATCTGTAAAACAATCTGCGAAAAAGCACGGAAATGCGGCGTACCTGAACCAGTGGATCAGAAGTATGCTGCAGAATAGAGGCTTAGAGGCAGAGTATGGCGAAGCCAAAGTAAAGGGCTTTGTTTCAAATGGATGCCCTCAGGGAGGGGTCTTGTCACCTGTACTGTGGAGCATGGTTGCAGATGGGCTACATAGAAAGTTTAATGAGCTGGGTTATTTCACGCAGAGCTATGCGGATGATTGATTAGTAATACTAAGAGGATTTGTATTAGAAGTACTCTTAGAATTAATGCAGACGGCATTACGCATTGTAAAAATATGATGTGATAATATGGGACTGTCGGGAAATCCGGAGAAGACGAATTTATTAATCTTCACGAGGAGATACAATGTCCCTAAATTAAAAGGACCTGTATTTTATGGTAAAGAGATAGTAATATCTAGTTCGGCGAAATATTTAGGAGTAATCCTGGATAGAAAGCTGAGTTGGAGGGAGCATCTTGAACACCATTACAATAAATTTTGTACTGTGTACTGGATTTGCAGAAGAGCAATAGGATCATGTTGGGGTCTAGGGCCGAATATGGTACATTAGATATACGAGATCATTCTGAAACTAAGATTTCTGCATGCATCGATTGTCTGGTGGCTCAGGATCAAATTCATTACGGTGAAAAGGAGACTGGAACACCTACAGGCAATATTTTTTAAAGGAATAACGAGGGCAATGAGGACCACGCCAACTGCGGCATTGGGATTCATACTCTCGGAAGAACCTCTGTCTATATATGATATGGTCAAAGCGGTGCTCACCATGAGCAGGCTTAAGGCACAAGGCAGATGGGAACAAGGCGGGGAACACACTAGTTTCCCGGATTCCATTCTGACTATCCCAGAAATGAACATGGGACAGGACAGAATGACGAAGAAGGTTAAATTTAAACCTTTATTCCAAGTGAAAATCCTAAATAGACAGGTATATATAGAAGCACCGGCTGCACTAGGGATTCAATATCACTGGGGCATTAATCGACGGTCTGGCATGCGGAGGTCTGCGTGGTTTTGGGCTGCGCTCAGATGGTATTTGACAAAAGGGTATTTGGGAAGCGGATCGAGATCTCTGTGGACAGTCAATCTGCATTGACCGCTTTAGTAAGCCCGGTTACTGAAGATAGATTAGTTTGGCAATGCCGAGAGATGCTGGATAGAGTAGGTTTAGTAAAGAAGCTTTCATTGACCTGGGTACCGGGACATTCAAGAATATAGGGAAATGAGAGGGCGGATGATCTAGCTAGGATTGGATCGGAGACAACATTGATGGGCTCTGAACCTGCACTGGGTATAATGCAAAGTGGGGTGAAAGAGGCTATCAACAGGTGGATGCAAGGAAGGCAGGAAAGGGTTTGGGCGTCCACAGAAGTGGGCAGGCAGGCAAAGGAACTGTATGGTTTAACACTAAACAAGTGCCGTTTGCAAAGTCTTCTGAAGCTCAATAAAACCAGTGTGCGAACCTTGGTCAGGTTACTCCCTGGGCACGGTCTTCTTAATTATAACCAACACAAAATTGAAAAGTAGAGCTCTCCATTGTGTAGGAGGTGTGGAATTAAGACAGAGTCATCATTCCATGTTTTATGACATTGCCCGGCTTACGCTAGGGAAAGACATATGTCTTGGTGGAAAGCGTTCGGGGACCCTAGGGAAATTACGTATCTTTCTTTGGAAGATATCTTGGCCTTCTGGAAAAGGACAGGTCTCAAAGGAATTGGTTGTTTGAGACCTAAGTGCCTAATTCCACAAGGAAAAAGCCCAATCTGCTATATCATACCATATTTGAGTTAATATTTATGTGTGTTCCTTCAACATCGACAATTTTTAAGCTTTGCCAAGCCTGGGCACAGTACTGAACCACTGCTCCTTACTTCATCAACGTTAGTTTTGTTATTATTTTGCTTAATTTATACTTGTTTCCTTTCAAATTATATTTTCATTTGAAGTATGTTCTGCTTCAATAAATTAAATAATTTTTATTCTTGAAGAAAGTCCTATTTATCTTGAATGCAAGATATTTATTTAGGAAAGTTGCAAGGTACTTCAAAGGCAACCATCAAGTAAACCTACGGACTTGTAACACTCCGATTTGAATGATACTTAGTATAAACGTAGTACTCATAAAAATAATAGACACGTATTTTTTCATAACTGCGTTAATCCACTTTAAGGGGTTAAAACTACCCCTTAAGTGTGGGGGGCGGCGGTAGCTTAATTAAAGCTGTCAAACAAATGTTTATAAGTAGATAAATTTTTAAATATTAAAATAAAAATATTTTTAAAAACAACAACAAAATATTAAAATAAAAATATTTTTAAAAACAACAACAAAATGCTAATATTTATAAAGAAAGAACTGACAGTCAGTTTTTTTTCAAAAAACACAAATGTTAAGCTGTTTTTTATTCTTAAATTTTTTGGACATCCTGGTATTAATATATCTTTAGTGAACACGAATGTGTCAAATTTGGTTATGCTATGAGATAGAGGTATTTACGAAAATAAATTTCAAAATGTCGATTAAAGTGAATATGTTATTTTTGAATATTTGTTGTATCCAATTATTATTATAATTAGATGTACAAAAGCGTGATAACATATTGTCTTTTCATCAAATTAGAAACTTATGGATTTATAAAATTCGAAATGTTAGATCCAATATGGCTGTTGAATTTTCAAAAATTTATTCGTTTTCCTTAAAACTTCTTACTTGAGGGGTTTTGGGGTCACTGATTACAAATCTAAAGTCAGATTTTAAAATTTTATGATACCGGGTGTTCTCTGAAGTAAATTCCCTTGTTTCTCACAGTATCGGGTGTTTTTTGCAGTGAGTTCTGTTGCCTCTCACACTGTCGGGTGTTTTTTGGAGTGAGTTCCCTTGACTCTCATACTATCGGGTGTTTTTTGCAGTGAGTTCCCTTGCCGCTCTTATAAACTAAAGAAATTAAAGCATGGTGCATTGCAAAGTAAATTATTGAAAAAAAGTTGTTCAAATATGGTAATCGTTAAAATAATTGGCCCACGCATACAGATACTTTGCACCAAGCGCAAAGAAATACTGCCCTCGCATTGCATAAACCGCAGGAAACCTTAAAATAATTAAAGCAAAAATCAACAGGATTGTCAAATTCCAATGGTTTTGCTGTTAAATAGATACTTTTGAACCATGCGTATTTAATAAGATTTTTAAATCGAGGAGATGTTAACTAGTTGTGAATGAGTGATTGTAGTTTAATTATATTGTATGGATTGTGCAAATTGATGTCATTGTTATATAAAATAACGCTATTGAAAAAATATCTAATGAAATTTTTCCAAGGTCGGAAGAAAAATGCATCGAGAGGCTGAATCGTTCCCGTTGTGCCTGCAGGAATGGTTTTTACTTGTACCGATTTATCCAAGGTTGACAGGGAATTAAGCATTTTTGAATTCTGTCCACCCTAAGAATCTAGCAACAGTATGCTTTCCTTGGTAGATGATGGAAGAAAAACATCATTGAACCACTTCTGGACCAAGTTAAGACGTTAACTTACCTGAACTAGAAGCAAGTACATTCACAGTTAGAGCATTAAATAAATTCGCGCTTACTCTAGGACCAAAAATACCGTCTTTTTCTTGTAAGACGCTAAATAAAGGAGATAATAAAGAACCATCATCGGAAACAAGTGGTTGTATGGCGTAGCTGTGCGTCATAGAATTCAAAGATTGAGCAAGCAGTTCAACGTTTTGTTCTCCCTTAAATGACAAAGTTCATCCAGTATGCTTCCAGTGTAAGAGGGGATGGTGGTGTGGCGGTAGGGTTGCGCAAAATATCTTTCAAATTACGTAGATGCAAACGTCACTGCGGCATGTCATGCCCGCCACATAGTTGCCAAGGTTGTACTAAATCAAAGACAACTAAATCGTAATGTATTTTGAAAATCAGTATTATTCTTTTAAATTTATGTATATGAAAATGTTAATTTTATTTTATAAAAAGTTTAAATGTTTCATTGTTTTATTTAATAAGATAATAAATCTTAAGATATTCCATATGTTGAGTTGAGTAATACTATTATTGAGTGTATCTTGGTAAATAAATAAATAATTGAGGAAATATTTTTTATTAGACTCCTTTTTATAATATAATACCACAAATTAACTTTATATATTCGTAAGTAACATTTAGAGGCAATTTTACAGTAAGGGCATGTCATGCCCACCACATAGTAGGTGTTACAATTTTGCGCCACATTCTCGCCGGGTTAAAAAATCCGTTAAAAGTAGCTCTGAAAAGAACTGATTGAAAATACAAATTTAAGAATAATAATACTCACCTTCAAAAGAAAACAAAACATTCAAATGTGAATGATGAATTACATTGATTCAATGAAAGGAAAGTCCAAAGACCAGATTTAAGAAAAATCTGCGAAAGTAGCTCTAAAAAGAACTGATTTGTAAGAAAAACACAAATATAATAAAGAATATTCTTACTTTCAAGATCATACGAAAAATTCGTAAAGCGTCTTTTTTTAATATTTTTCGGTACTTATAAAATTTTGAGCGTACGTTAATAGCGAGAGAACTTGCATGACGCCATCTGCAGGGTTTGAAGAGAAGTAAGATGTAAAACGCGCGAATTTTTAAAGATTAATTTATTTTTTTCGTACAAAATGTGTCTGAAATTCTTAAGCTGGTCAGTTTAAAATTTTATATATTTATTTCCATACAAATTAGTTTTTTAGCAGCTCATGTAACTAATAAAACTTTTTAACATAATTAGCACTAATTATTAGCATTAATTAAAAAACTTTATGTTAAAGTTAGTAACGATTAAAATTTAATAATCTTTATTGATGTGTGAAAACAATTAAAAAGTTGATAAAAACTGTTTTATTAAAATTATTATTATTATTTTTTTCTAATAAAAAATTAAATAAATGAGTAAAGAAATTATATTGTTTGCAACGAAAAAATTCAATTTACCTACATAAAGTACTTATGGGCGATTCCACGTGAAATTTACATACCACATTTTAAATTCGACCAAAACTATTTTTTTCCCATTATTTATATAAAAAAAATGCATACATATTTTTTAATTTTTTTGTCTAGTGTCCAAATGCCCGAGTTATGAATTTTTAAAATTTCGATTTTTTAAAGATGGACCTATTTTCAATAGCCTCTAACTTTAAAACTATTGAATATACAAAAATTTCGCAAATAGAAAAAAAGTTTCTTTTTCCCTCAA
>WNHD01003912.1:0-12280 GCA_011057455.1 Ganaspis sp. Gsp50
ACGCTTCACCAAGCAGGAAAGAACCGTTAATTTAATTCGTTTTCTGGAATTAATTTAAAAACGTGTGTTTACCAAATAAAAGAATATTTGGTAACATAAGAATCTCATTACTCTTGAAGTACTATGTTTTGCATTTGTTAAATCTACTCCCAAATAGTGGGAAAATCCTAAGGAAATCATATTGGAATCAACATGTCATTTGATAAGAGAAACGTTAACATAAAATTACCAAATGGATGCCTTCGTCAAATCATGTCTCATTTTCATATACGATTTTACATAGGATCCCACACGAAAACCTTCAAAAACGTAGGATTATTTGTAATTATTTATGTTTATGTTTATTTGTAATTATTTATGTTTATGTTTATTTGTAATTATTTATGTTTATGTTTATTTATATTTATTTATGTTTATGAATCCCATGTAGGGATTTTCAGTAGGGAATGAGATTTATCTGTCTACCAGCGTATTAAGAAGAGTATTAAGTGCAATAGTTAATTAACAATAGCTGGTCACATTGTAAATATTTTCGTATTATGTAATGAGCTTGTGCCCGTATATTTTTTTAAAAATTTTCATAAAATAAATGAAGTAAAAATAAAAGTCGTTCCATAAAAACAGAAGAGTTTGCACTAGCCGTAAGATCTCGATTCTCCAAGATTTTTATTATCCAAAAAGTCAATACCCCAAAAATAAAAGAAAGCTAAATACTAATAAACAATTGTTTGATAGAAGGGAATGTGATATTGAAATTCATTGACATTTCGCATCCGATCTCTGACAAGTGAAGATCATTCGTGGCTATCAATTTAAGATTTCCTTGTTAAACCGAATCGGTAAAAACTCTGACAAAATTTCTGATCAATTAAAAAAGAATTTAAGATTAGAATATTATAGAAATTATATTATATTAGAAATTATAGAAAATTTTGCTAACATTTGCAGTTAATTCTAATATAATAAAATAATATTATAAATAATAGTAATAATAACAATAGCAAGCATGGAGAAGAAAAAGCAACGAACCGTCAATAAATACATTTGTTGAAGGATATGTGCTTTTAGAGAAGTTTTATGTGAAGGTTTTGTATTATTTCTTATGTTAGAATCTCTTTGACATGATTGAAATCGAGGTACTTGTCTGTTCGTTAAACTGGAAAATAACGCGAAATCTTTCAACGGCATCTTAGCGATGGAATGCCTTTTCCCATATGATCATAAAAAGTATAACCTCTTTTTAAAAAGTACGAAACACCATTTTCCTCTTACAGGAAGGTGATTGACGTCAGTTCCCAGTATGTAGCACGGAAAATAACTTCTTGTTTTCTTTTCAAGCAAAATATCGTTTTAGATAAAGTTATGAGTTTCTCACCTTCACTTACTAACTCCCAGGATTTTAAAAATCAATATTCGAACCTTAGTTCTTCATTATCTGTAAGAAAAAGTCTGAAAGGTTATTATACTCCTTAAAAAGAAGTATAACACAGTTAAGGTTAAATTGAAATTGAACGATTTATGACTTAATTTCCATCAAGACTTGATTTCCATTTTATTATCATTTTGCCTCTATTTAATCATTATTGCATTATTATTATTATTATATTTCGTTTTTTCATTTTCAGCATTGTTCATTTTATTATCTTTCAGTTAATCAGATTTTAATCTAAAAGTTTGTACGGTTTCGGATTATTTTCCAAAATATGCCATTGTTTTAAAAATTTCAAACGTATGTATGTTCAATGAATGTAAATCAAATTTTATTTAATGCATTTATTACTAATTAAGGTTCGCGATAGCGTGTTTCGTTTTGTGCTTTTTTATTTTAACAAATAATATTAAACAAATTGTTGGATCAACATTCGAGAATGAAATTACATTTAACAGCGTGTTTGTTTATAAAAGTACGTGAAAGCGCTCGAGGTGGATTGAGCGCTTGTTTAATTAAATATTTTTTATTAATGCATTAAATCCATCCTACAGAAAATCAATTAATGTAAGAGACGAGAAATAACGCAGGTATTTTGATATTTCATAAACCAATACTATTACACCTACAGGGATCGTATTTCGGAACCTGAAAAAAATTAAAAATCGTGTTTAGTAATTACTTTCGTTAATTTGCACTTAGCGTTTTGAGTTACTTTGAACATTATGCTAATTAATTTTCGTTATTTCGTTTCCTTTATGTATGACGAGATTTTTCCGAATGCAGATGAAAATTTAATTATGTTGTTTCAAACGAAAACAAATATTATTTAGATCACATATGGGTATTTTCTCGAGCGAACGTGATTTTTTTAAACAGGTTCATTAATGCATCCGAAAGCACCCAAATGAAAATAATAATTAATAAAAATAATAAAAATACAGTCGCGGTGGGCAGTTTCAAGAGTACATTCGTACATTTGTACTAATGGGACTTTATAAGCCCTTTGGTTCTTCAAAATAAAAATAAAACAAAATAATTACTAAATATTAACCCTTCGCCGTTCAAAAGCTATCCCTACGATTAGAACAGACGGTTTAACAGTTGAAAAACGTTAATGCATTCAGGATCGTAATGAAAGGATAATGCAATATTAGACAATGTTATGACAAAACTGAGGAAATCAATATGTCAGTTAGGAAGGTTATTTTTTCATTTGTCATCTAGATGTTATTAAAGTCTTTAAAAAATTTAACATACCTGTTTGTAATTGCATTGTAATGTTACATTTTATATAAAATATCATTTTTTAGTTACAAATTAAACACTTTAATTTTTTGTTAGAATTTCTTCTATTGTACGTCCCTGCAAATTTTGAACTTTACATTTCCACACATAACCAATTAACCCACACAAACATATTGAAGTATCTGATTGGTTGTTCCCCCACAAAGGAAGCTTGGAGTTATTTCGACACATTAGACCGGCAAAGGGTTAAAGAGATATATTTATATCTTCGTCATAATTACTTAATAATAGGAAAGAAAAGTAAAGAGTTTACTTGTTATTGGTCAAGTAATACCAAAGTAGTTAAAGACAGAAGTAAGTTTTTAGCGATGATTTTTAAACTGGAAAATAATAGTGTGTAAAGTATATTTCCGCTGACTAAAAGAAACCCGTTAAATAAAAGCTAGAACATTATATTGAAGAGGTCACATGAAAAAGTGAAAAACCTGATATCCAGTGTGGTTTTTTGTTACAAGTTGTGAAAGAAAGTCCTTGAAAGAAAAAGGGTGCACACTTTAGCCTGAGTAAAAGTGGCAAGTGTAATGTTATTAATGGATGTCTGTAGGTGATAAAAATTAATGAAAGTGTAATTAATAAAGGATTAAAGTAAAGAAGCAAAGGGTGCAAAATAATTAAAAGCTTAACGACTTCTAGTGTGGAGGGAAGTTTTCCAGTGTAAAAGAAATAACCGATTATGAGTCCCCGTAGAGGGGGATGAGTGAACACGTTCTTGATGAAGTCAGATAACGAGTTTCCCTCGAGGAGATAAAGAACACAAGATCACGTAACTCCTTCTCACTATTACTTTTGACCATCCAAAACCACATCTCTTAATTCCATCAGCGCGCGCGATCCTCTTGGCGTGTACATATATAGATTATAGATACGTAGATATATATAGATACGTAGATACATATAGATACATAGATATACGCATAGACACATACAAAAATACACACTTATTTTTATAAATATAGATAAATCATAGATACACATAAATTATATAGAATTTTAGTATGAGAGTTGCTAGTCTACTTGTGCAATATTCTATATTCGAGAGATATAGCTGACGTAGACTGATTAGATTGACCTGAACCATAGCAGACGGAAAGTTCTAATTTTGCTCCCTCCATGCAGTAAAAGCAGCCTCGATTCTCGACGAAGAAATAAAATTTCTTCAAGAACCTCCAAGAAACGAAGTTAGGCATTCATTGCCCAGCATCAGAGGTGGAAAGAGACTTTGGCTCTGAAAAGCGTTCGAACGAAGTTCCGGCTTCACTTCCGAAGGCAGTGGCATAACTGGCTTGAGAACAGCCGATAACTGGGTAGACTTTTATCCTCCAACTTTACCCTTCCCATCACACCACTACACACCAACTCAAAACACATCTTTCTATCCACTTCTCTTTTTAAAAAGATTACTTTTTAACCCGATAACTCTTTAATTCTTTAACTAATCAAAACTATCGTCTCGCCACCACAAGCTTTTCCAATTTTAAGCACAAATTATTTCGAATTATTATTGAAGTATTATAAAGTCCTTAAAGCTATAAAAACAAGAACCTTTACTTCTGAGATATCAGACCAACTCTAAAATTAACCCCTTGTGGAAATCGTGCATTAATACATCAGTGTAAAACCGATGGACGTTAATGTTTCTACGAAAGCGATAATTGCGAAGGTAGAAGTGAAGCCGATTATTTCCGAAAGATAGGCGAATGTAAATTGACGATAAGAGAGGCAGTACTCTCCCGGATATCATATAAGACGTACAAGGACAAATTCTGTCGAATTAATATAGATTCGATTATATCTAGCTAATTGTGTGCTGACTTTAAATAAACTAGAGCATCAAAAAAGCGCTCTAGGTGAGTCATATCATTGTGCAATAATATCAACAATTTCTCTGGAAGTAAAACAAGGACAGAAATGTTAAATAAATTATTTAAAAGCTTAATACATTCTGGTTGAATTGAGTTTTATTAAAAGTTAATTCTTAATGAAAAGCTTGGCGTAATTTTATAGACCGATTGAAATAATTTATTTCCTACGATATTACAACAAATTTTGTCGACAATGCTGTAAATAATAATTTTTTACACATTCAAATTTAACTTTTTGATGAAGTGCTTAAAAGATCTCGGAGATGGTTAGAGCTTTTATTAATTTTTTTGAACGGAGCTTTTTGGCATATACAAAGCTTGGCGTAATTTTATAGACCGCTTGAAATTATTTATTTCCTACGATTTTACAACAATCTTTGTCGACAATACTGTAAATGATAATTTTTTACACATTTAAATTTAACTTTTTGATGAAGTGCTTAAAATATCTCTGAGATGGTCAGAGATTTAAAGATTTCTTTTGCGCGGAGCTTTTTGGCATATAAAAAGCTTGGCGTAATTTTATAGAGCGCTTGAAATTATTTATTTCCTACGTTTTTACAACAATTTTTGTCGACAAAATAAGCAATGACTAATTTTTACATATTTAAATTTAACTTTTTGATGAAGTGCTTAAAAGATCTCTGAGATAGTGAGAGCTTTTAATGATTTCTTTGCGCGGAGCTTTTTGGCATATAAAAAGCTTGGCGTAATTTTATAGATTGCTTGAAATTATTTGTTTCCTACGATTTTACAGCATTCTTTGTCGACAATACTGTAAATGATAATTTTTTACACATTTAAATTTAACTTTTTGATGAAGTGCTTAAAAGATCTCGGAGATGGTTAGAGCTTTTAGTAATTTTTTTGCGCAGAGCTTTTTGGCATATAAAAGCTTGGCGCAATTTTTTAGAGCGCTTGAAATTATTTATTTCCTACGATTTTACAACAATTTTTGTCAACAAAATAAGCAATGACTAATTTTTACACATTTAAATTTAACTTTTTGATGAAGTGCTTAAAAGATCTCGGAGATGGTTAGAGCTTTTATTAATTTTTTTGCGCAGAGCTTTTTGGCATATAAAAAGCTTGGCGTAATTTTATAGAGCGCTTGAAATTATTTATTTCTTACGTTTTACAACAATTTTTGTCGACAAAATAAGCAATGACCAATTTTTACACATTCAAATTTAACTTTTTTATGAAGTGCTTAAAAGATCTCTGAGATTGTCCGAGCTTTTAATGATTTCTTTGCGCGGAGCTTTTTGGCATATAAAAAGCTTGGTGTAATTTTATAGAACGCTTGAAAATATTTATTTCCTACGATTTTACAACAATATTTGTCAACAAAATAAGCAATGACTAATTTTTACATATTTAAATTTAACTTTTTGATGAAGTGCTTAAAAGATCTCTGAGATGGTGAGAGCTTTTAATGATTTCTTTGCGCGGAGCTTTTTGCATATAAAAAGCTTGGCGTAATTTTATAGATTGCTTGAAATTATTTAATTCCTACGTTTTTACAACAATTTTTGTCGACAAAATAAGCATTGATCAATTTTTACACATTAAAATCTATCTTTTTGATGAAGTTAACGTTTTAATTATGTTCTGAATTAGAACTTGAAAAAGACAAAATATTCTAATTGTTTATTGTCGCAATTCATTCCTGATCTAACTACTGGAAAAATCCAAGAGAATAGAAATAGACAATTTTTCAAAACGGGCATATCTGAGTTACTAATGAAGCTTTAAAATGAGCATTAGAAAATCAGAAAATGTCAATTTTCTAGTGCATTAAAATGAAATGTCCTAAAAAATACATATGTCCTAATTTGCAGGTTACATTATCTACCCTTAAAACAGGAGTTACAAAATTAAGAAATGTTTATCCGTTATTGAGTTATCATTTAAAATGTCCAGAGAGATTTGTCCGTTCTCTGATGCTAGAAGTAAAAATGTTATCGCTTAATGTACCAAAGACGTCTTAACTTATATAGTCGTAGCTCGGTAACAAGTAACCTTTTTTTGTTTCCTGACAATCAATTGAAAATTGAAATGATTTATTTGGAATTATGCGTTTTAAAGATAGTATAGTTATATTTGCCTAGAATTTTCAGTGACTTGTTTTTAAGTAAAAAAGCACATGTTTTTTTAAAAAGGAAAATGCGCATTTCAGAGAATACCCATTAAACAGAATAGCATTTGGTAGTTGGCATTTCCCTTTTAATCTCAAAAAGCAAACCATTGTAGTTTAATTTGTTTTAGAATCTTTATAAATGCAGAAAATTTCTAACACACCAATGTATATTTTGAACTATTTCCTGTAATTTAAGCCTGGAAAACTTGACAATTGTCCAAAAATATTTATAATTTAAATAACTATTTTCGCACGAGTTTAATTTATTGAAATATTTTGTGAACTGTTAACAAACACTTTCTGACCTTTATATAAGTCTAAAAATGATGGACGCTCTTGATTTTTGTGAACTCTTTATTTAACCCTTCGTGAACGTTTTATAGTTTGAAAGCCGATGGGTATCAGTTCTTTATATCTTTTGTAAACGCTATAATTCTAATCTATAAGAAAATAAATTAATTGAAAAGTCAATACAACTTTCCGGTCGTTTCAGAGTAAATTGGAAATTTTGAATCAAAAACTGATACAGATCCAACAATTTCAATCTACTGTAAATTTTTTTATGAAGCCCAACCATTTTACGAGCTTTACAAAGCAACAAACTTTTAATCTGAACAAATGGTTTTACTCCGAATTGAAAATTTCCAAATCCTAAAAAGTACGTTTCGAAAGTTGTTACATTAAAAAAACGAAATACTTACATAACAGTAAAAGCCAGTTTTAACGCTTGCTTTTTATTCACAATCTGAAAACGGAAAATGTTTCAACAGTCATTTCTCCACGGGGTATAATAAATAAATAAAAAATATAAATATAAATAAAATGTAAATAAAATGTAAAGGAGAATATAAATAAAAGATGATAAAAAATAAGAGAGAAATAAGGAAAAAATTTACGTAAACTGAATGGGAAAATAATACACGAAGCACAGCTAATGAGGGAAATTTATTGTACAATTGAGTTTGGTGTGTCGTTCGTGCAAGTTATTGTCCTAGGGAAAAATCTGATTGGCGGATTTAGAAGGAAGAAATTGGTCCCTTAAGGACCCTTGCAAGAGGTTCGAATCCCTCTTTATGTCGGCAAGTATATCTTTCAGTTACTTTACTGTCCGCAGTCGAGCTTTTACTCTACATTTTTCTCACACTCTATTTACTCCTCACCTCCTTTTCTGGCTCAGGGATTGTCAGCAGAAAAATGGTTTTTGCGCTACGAACCAAAGATTTCAAGTCATCTCAAGTCGAAGATCAAAGGATTTGCACGCCTTTAAATCTCTTCATTTTCAAAAATCTTCCATCCTGCTTGATGGAAAATCGATCTTCTCATTACCACCCTTGTCATTTTGAAAAAGAAAATCTCCTATCCGCAATTTGATAAGAAAAGGTGCATATTATCATATATTCTTCCTCTCACATTATAATAAACTACCAGACCAGTATTCAATTCAAATTCAGATTATCTCTGCAAAATACATCTCTTATTCTTTTATGGCTTTTTTACAACGAATTCATTCCCGAGAAAGTTTTGAATCGGATTAAAGTTAATATTCTATGTAATAAAATTAGACTGACAAAATTGTGTTTAATTTATTTTTAAAAATTTTCTGTATAATTTTGTCTGTTTATCTTATATATGTGACTATCCAACTCTATATGTATATGTATTTGATATTAAAGTTTAATATCAAATATTTGATGTAAGTGTAATCAAAATCCTTATATAGAAAACTTTCATTTAAAGCGTAGAGCAGGTGTTTGATATTTTTTTCAATAAAAGAAGGAATTAATCCTAATAACCCCTGAGGCATTTATGGTTTTAAGTAAAATTGCCATTTGATGGAATACGGGAATTGATTCTGAAATAAAAAAGATCTCATCTCGTTATCTTTTTGTTATTGTAAATTTACTGTGATGCTTTATTTACTTTGTTTTAATTATTAAATTTTGATTACTTTTTATAATTTATTATTTTTTTATGATTTATAGCGCCAAGTTATTTCTAAGTTAAAGAAAGGAAAATAACGAAGTCTGAATTCGCCTAAATTATTCCATTAAGACGATCTAAACGATAACAAACGTTTTGAACTTAAAAATTTCGATCTCAGATTTAATTGAGCATGAGTGCTCGTGCGTGTGAAAAGGGCTATCAAAAAATTAAACGTAATTCAAGAAGAGTAATTTGAAGACATTTTGTAAAACAAGCAATCGTAATTAAAAAACATATTGATGAAATTGATCTATTGACTACCGTACATTTCATCCTGGCAATTAATTACTAAACTCGTATTGCACCGAGTTACAGTAATAAAAAATAAATATTGATTTTATCAAATTCAGTTCCCAATTTGAATCAGAGAAATCTGACAGATTTGTAATCAATTTCGATTGTTTCGAACAATACGTAATGGACAACTGGCAAATTAGTCGAAACTGATTGATCACTCAAGTCATTTTATCTCATGCAACACATTAGTCATTGTGATCGATGAAATTAGCTAATTTCGGTTATTAGATACAAAGTAAAAATATGTTCTTCCTTTTAGAGCAGCATTATTCTTTAGCAAAAAACTTTAATTGAGACAACAGTGGATTAAGAGCAACTTAAAAGCACTGCATGAAAGAATTTTGATGTCTTTACCTCTTATTTCTGGTGGTTGATAAAACCACCAGATTGTTTGGTGGTTTTTGCAGATTTGATTCAAGGTGATAAGATAGTGACTGTAATTTTTTGGATTTGCGGGAATCACATGACGTCCTTTTAATTCTCTGGATTGTCTTATTATTAGGTTCCCTCGATCACGGGCTTTTCTCATAAAAAATAGGAAGAATAAAAAAGAAGAGTTTACTAGGAGGTTACTAGGATTTGTCATCCTCTTTAGGTCACTTGAAACAAGAATAAATAAATACAACAACAAATACAACAAGTACAACAAGTACAACAACAAGTACAACAACAAGTACAACAACAAATACAACAACAAATACAACAACAAATACAACAACAAATACAACAAGTACAACAACAAATACAACAACAAATACAACAAGAAAATAAATAACGGTATATAAAGACCAGTAAAAACACAATTCTCACAATAATAAACTATTGTAAATAAAATAAAATAATTACTTAAAAATAAATTAAACGTTACATAAGACATAAATTAACGGTATAAAATTATAACTTGTCATTTCGAATAACTAAACGAAATTTAAGTCAATGTACAATCAGCCAAGGGAGATTTCAATCCAGGCAGTAGAAAAAACAATCATAGTCAGACCAAACTAGAAAGGGAGCTTTAATACCAGGCAGTAGAAAAAGCAAGCATGGTCAGGCACCTAATGTATTGATCTGACCATTCTGGCCATTTCTACTGATTTTAAATCTCCTTTACTACATTGGTCTGACCAAGACTGCTCTTTCTACTGACAATTAAAAATCTCTTTTATTGCATGCGTCTGTTTATACTGACTTTTTCTACTGTCTGATTTGAAATCTCCCTTACTGTATAAACAATAGCGATGGGGACTCGAAATAATTCGGCATAAGAATAAAGACAATTCATGAGTTTAATTTTCTTATTATTGGAAAGTAAATTTTATTCAAATATAAAATGTCATCTTTTTGTTGATAGTATGTTTGTTATTTTCTATGTGTAGCATTTCGGAAAAACAAAACTTATTATAATCAGGTTCACGGTCAAGAATAACAATATTCCAATCAAACTTATGATCTGGAGTAAAAATTAAATAAACAATGCTGGTATTGCTACTTATAGTTTTTATACCGTACGGCAGAATTGTGTTCTTTAATTTTTAAATCCAAGACTCGAAATGATTGTTAAATTCTACTATGTATATTCCATTATAAGAGGTTTGGCTTCCTGGGAAGAGACTTCTTCGAAAGAGAGTTAAGTTAACAGAATGTTGTGGTAATGATTTGCAACATTGCAAGTTGCTAGTCTGCATCCATTTTGGAATATTCCAACAAGGATATTGCACATGCAAAGTCCTTGTTGTCAAAGTATGTTTGCTAAACAATAGTTGATAGACAACAAATAAATAACTGTTGCTGCGTAAATATATCTTCTAATTGGTTTTTTGAACAAAAAATCCAAAAATAACCTGCAGGTCAGAATTCTCGTGGAAATGATTGGAATAGTATTTGAGTATCAGTTTAAGGAGCTGTTAGTGTATTAACGACATAATAGGCACTTGAGCGTAACATTGAGGAGAGGAACGCCAGGTCGTCAAAGAGATTGGTGCAACCAACAACTGCAACGCAATGGAGCTTTTGATCGACAAGTGCAGGAGGTAGACAGGAGTAGATGTCAAGAGGTAAAGTCAGTTTGACACTCATTCTCTGAGATTCGGTCACTTGGTCCTTTGTGTTCATTTCTCTCTCTATCTCTCTCTTCCTCTCTCTCTCTCTCCTCTTTTCCTTTCCGCTGTTCACTTCCGCCCTTTAGCTACCCACCAACCGCTGCTTGCTCGCCGACGGTACAGCTATTGATTGCAAGCTGCCAGGGCCACAGGCCCTGGGTTTGGCTTGCTAACCCGTTCCAGTGCGTTACGATGTGTCGCAACGACGTCAACAACCATCCCAGATTAAAGATCTTCAAAAATAACCACAAAAGAGAGATCCTTCTTGCGTTAAACTCCCTTCAGATTCCCACAATAGGAAGGAAACTTTCAAAAGCTCTCTTACATACGACATGCCAATATTACTTCCTCTATGGAAATTGAAAATGAGAATTTTATACAGCCAATTTTTCACATGCTTCTCGTCAGGGCCTTTTTGTATTGACGACTATTCTTCTTTAACCCAAAAACACTTTTCCTTTAATTCAAAAACAAGTTTTGTTTCTTAAAAACGTACATACATATAGTTTTCTGACGTCCACTACATTACTTTCTAGAATTTGTAAATGTTGAACTGCTCACTTAGCTTGTAAAAATTAATAAAATTCTTCGATACATACGCCTTTGGGATAGTTGAGTAATGACAAAGGTACAAAATCTACCTGAAGATCTGTTATCAACCTTAATTGTATAAATGTAAAAACTGACTTAGACAATTTTAATGCTTCTTACAATGCAATTCTTGAATTTTTAAAATAAATATTTGTTTTAACTTCTTATATTTATTGTTAGATTTACAAAATTATTTTCATTTTAAAAATTCTCAATAATGAAAATCGAAACTTTCCTTTGTTTATATTTACTATTACTCAAGATATATTTTTAAATTAATTATTTATTCAGTTTAACTTTGATTATGTAATTTTTTGAATATTACTTTATGTTATGTTTAAATGTTGTGTGTGTATTATTATTAGGTGAGATTGTTTATTATATTTATATTTTTTTATATTTTTTATATTTCTATAAAGAAGTGTTAATGTAATCCTTACTTATTGATTATATAAAAAACATATATTGTTTATAGTTCCTGAAGATGAGAACTGTTCGTTCTCGAAACGTAGGACGTTATTGAAATAAAATAAAATAAATTACACAGTCCGAAAGCGTCGTTTATACCATT